>JAKSZP010011510.1:0-15772 GCA_022478985.1 Massospora cicadina | reverse complement strand
ATACTCTAAACAAGGTGAGGCAAGTTGTCAATTGGGAAAATGTTTCCAAGACTAAGAGAACCAATTGGCGCACCCTAACATCAGCCAGGGTAATGTAGCTCAAGATCAAACAAACCTGAGTATTGATTGCAGGCTGAGTGCTAAAACATATAGGTATCCTGATTATTCTCAGTTAATAACCCCTATAAATGTATAACTGCACAGGTTCGTTGTTGTGCAATTCTCCACATTGTTTTATAGTGAAATATATTCATTAATGAATAGTATGGAGACTATTATCCATAGTTGAATTTAAGTACTAGATTTCAGCCCAACGCTTGGCTAGTATTTTCTCTCAAAATACTCAATATGTCCTGAATGGGGATTCATTCCCTGATACCACCTAATTCTATCCATGCTCATATCCCTGTTTACAGTTTCTCTCTGTTGCCACATTGTTGGCAGCAATTCCCAATTTAATTCAGCTTCTTCTCTAGATCCCCGCTCAGATCCTTACTCTTTATCCTAAAGAGTCTCCAAATTAGAGCACACAGCAATCATTTCCATGAAAAAGAATAGAACTTGAAATGGATTCTGATAAAGTATACTAAGATAATACTCTGATAATTGATCTGGTAATTACTGTTTTTTATTAGTGAATCCTTTAGGGAATTTTTAGTGTAATTTGGCGCCTAACCCTCAGTTGGCACCTCCTCAATGAAATGGCAGCCATTGCCATTGAATTACCCATCCTCATCTCAGCAGCAATGGTCTTTCCCATCTTAACTAGGATTCTGTCATTGAACATCCTTGAGACCTAAAACGGAAAGAGGCAGAAAACGTGCCCCTAACGTTTTCCTCTTGATCCCAGTGAACCAACCATATTTGGCAAGCGACCTGCTTAGGTAATGGGACCTGTTACCCATTAGGCAGGTTGCAAACCAACTGATTGATTTGCTAGTTGCAGGTGGCATCACATGCCTCACAACTTGATCCTTATATTCCCAATTGGTCATTGATGAAACATCAATGATCCCAATCAGTACACATGATAATTAATCAACTATCAGATGCCCCTATTTCGTCAGCAACTCTTCCTAACAAGATCTTAAGCATATGTCCAGATTGATCCCCAATGGATACAACCCAGGAAAATACCTAAAATCCCCCAAACATTGTTACCCTGAAATCAGGGTCAACCAATATTCAATTCATTTTGCATTAGGGAATTATCCCCTAGTGATCCCTGGTAATCTAGTCAGCTAGGAATATGGCAAAAATCCCAACACTGAGGAATCCCTATTTTGAAATGTTAAAAATTGAATGGGTTTTAAATCAACATTCTCCAAGCAATTGAACTGAACTATCATTGTTCAGAAGAAAAACTATTGCATTTAACAAACTTGCTGTAACGCAGGTCTGGGCAGCACGCACTTCCCTGGACCAACCTGAGTATATCTAGCCTGCAACCAGAGTTGTTCTAAGGTATTATTTAGTTTAGGTAGATTCTGCAGCTTGACCTTTTTGGACTCCTGACGTCCAGCCTTATCTTAGCATTTGGTTCCCTCAATGAGATCATGTAACTATGACAGATACTCTATCTCTTAGTTTACTTTCAATATAAATCAGATTGCAGGCCATTTTATTGAAAAAGTTGGTACTTCTGGAGGAGGCTAAATATAGCTCTCTGATATATTGTAGGGATCACATGAGTTTAAATTTACTTTGTTTAAGCCAAACACCCTCTCAATCACTATAAGTTGATTCTTCAGTCAATTTATACTGTGAACCTTGGCATCATATTGTTGGAGCTAGGTAGCAACAGTTTTGATAAACTTTTTGGTCTTTAAAGTGGATCTATCATAAATCCTTATAAAAATAGTTAAGCTTTTTCAATATACTGATCAAACCAGAATCAATGGTCTCAACTTGGTTATGTAACCAATTAATTTAAATCTAATTTGCTTTAATTTTCTATGTACATCCTCAATATGCTTTATAAGCTTGGGTGTAAACTTTTTTCATATGTTTATAAGCTTTTATGGAAGCTTATATGATGTACTTGCTCTCTGTGATATACTGACATTAAGTAAACTATGATATACAAAGCAGGATGTCCAGAATTAAACTATAATTGATGAGGTGTGGAATTTACCAAGTTATTTTTAGAAGTACTAGTTTTATATAAATTTCATCAGTGCACTGCCACAGAGGATTCTCTTTTCATATATACATATTTTCAGGGCTTAGACATATGTGGGTGAAGACACCTAATACTGCATTGGAGTTCCATTTGTCTTTAAAGGTTCCAGTATCTCACAAAGATTCATCTTCCCTTTTAAAAATGTGATTGCATTAAAACTATCTATATTTTCACTTAACACTTTCCATTGTGTATAAAAATTATGATGCTAATAGTGGTTGTATTTCATTTTGAAAAAGATAGTTGTAATTATAGTTCTAATGATGTACAATGCACTCATAGTAAGCATTAGACTATAGAATCTATAGATTATAATAGTTCTAGGGATATAATACTAAGAAACACAACATATGATGTATTTATGTAGTGTTATAATCTTTAACTATTCTTTTCTTTAAGAACCAAAGTGATTCTATTGACCTGAAGAGTAAATCTTTTGCCTACAAAGGAAGCTGAAAAAGAAAAAGGTAGTGACAAAAAAGATATAAATGGACTTATATATCTCCTAAGTGTTTGGTTTGCTATTTTCAGTCACTTATAGAACAAAGAAGAGCTTAAAGTAAAAAATAGGATGTTAAATATATATTTAGTATTATAGCTTGTTTTTATGTAAAATCTATTATTGAAAAAAGTGAGCCCAAGAATTCAGAAATTGAGATAAAAGATTCTATATTCTAGCTATCTAGTTATTTATTAGATAAAGAGAATCTATTGAGGGCAAATATTCCAGGACCTAGTCTGCATAATTCATTGTTATCTGATCTTTAGATAAACTTGAATCATTTACTTTGTAAAGGGGACTGTGTGAGATTCTATTTCTGTCTTCCATATCAGGTGAAGAACGGTCAATGAAGTATATTGTATAGCTCAAAATAAATTAAACCATTGACCTTCACAATACAAATCAAGACTAACGCAATTGAAACTATGATTGAAAATTCTAAATTTGTAAATCAAGCTTTGTAAAAGTAGCCATTACTATTAAAGACTTTTTAATCTTCATCTGAAATATTATTAAAGATAAAACATAGTGAAAGTAGATTTATTGTCAAAGTTGAGGATATAAAGAAATTTATAAGTGGGGTTATTTATAAAGTAACTTGAGCTGAAGACCAAGTTGAGATACTCTGCTCCTCAATGTTCTTCCATAAAGAGCAGGTATCCAATTTACAATATTTTTTTCTTAAATTTTATAAATAATTGGTGTTAGAACTTGATATTTAAATTTTTATATTAGTGCCAATTTATTATACAATAAAAAAGGTTGCTTTAGCTTAGAGCAGTGGATACTATTACTATGCTTTACTTATAAATTGAAACGCAAATTTCAAAACATATTAAATTGTTAGCTTCCCATTAGCTATAAAATGTTTTTTGGGTAAAATTTATGTATTGTGTACCTTTATTTCTATATAATGTTAAAAAGAGCCTTAATAATAAATCATTATGTCTTATAATTTGCATCCTAGGTGTTTTCTAAGATGATAGTTGTAATAGTGCAACAAAATACATCAACTACCAACAACCCTCAAAAAGTTTTAGCAGTTAGTTAACCCATAATATTTTTTTCTTTTATTTGACCATCCATGTTTACAAGCAACTTATTGTTATAATCATAATTTCTTTGAAAAAATTAACATAGTATGATAATATAAAGTATCCTATTTTCCATCATATATAAATATACTTATATATTAGACTAAGTTATAAAAACCTATAAAAGTGGATGTTTTGACAATGAGTTTAAGCCAGTGCCTGATTATAAAGCTAAATTGTATAGAGTATTATTGCATAGGTAGCTGTTTGCTCAAGGGGTACTGATGGAAAATTTGATACACTTGCAATAATTTATTATTTGTTTACAAAGTGCATCATCAAGAAATTAAAGAGACTATTTCTTGCATACATAGTACTTTATCATCTTTCCAAGCATCTAGCCACATTAAAGCCTTAGAACTATACATAATTGGGGATGTTTATAAACTCAATGAAACTTCTCTCAAACTCTGATGATAACAGGAAGGCTAAGTCTGACCTTTGACAATAAATCTACTATATTTAGAATTATTAGCATCATATATAAACAACAACAATGATAAAGACAGATTTTGTAAAAGAAAAAATTTTATTGTATGAATTAAGAAAGTATATATATAATGCTTATCAGTTTTGGAATGCATAAAGTTGGAATTGTTTTAACAAATAACTTAATATTATAAGGTGTTTGTGCATTTGCAACTTAGTTTCAAGGCCAGCAGAATCTAATTTCCTGATTCTATGTGATCTTCTAGAGGTTTTCTGTAAATTATAGTGTGCAGCTTAAGCTTGCTTGTAATTCATACCTGCTGTTCTGAGCTCAACAATGGTTCATGTTGTTCTTTTGACTATTGTGGCTCTTGCAGCTGCATGAGTACATTGGTCATTTAGATTGATGGAGTTTGCAAAATAAAATTATTTTCTGTTTTATTTACCTTCACATTGCTCAAATTTGTAAAAATATGAAAATTCTTTTTTAGATAGGGTTTTAGTGTTTTGTCTACTATTGGCAGATAAACCCAAAAATATAGAAGGGGTTCCTTTAAGGCATCATCTGTAATATTATACACATAGTCTTTTGGACCAGTATTATAATTGTGCATCCTATGACATCATGGTGATCATCTGTCAAAATAAAGGGGCAGTTAGGGAGTATAAAAGAGCCTCCATAGTCAGTAATTTTAGACCCATCTAGTTTAATAAAGAACTTCAGAATTTTTAAAATTCTTTGATTGCTGGCCAAATTAGTTGGTACGCAATTGTTGTTCTATCCAGCTACTTTGTCAGTACTGATATTGATAATATTAGAATTGGCATTTTCTATAGGGACTTTTCATAGTTGAGAAAGTATTCCTTATTTTTAAGCCTTTCTCAACATCTGTATTCTTTTTTAGCATGCTAGACTAAACTATAGATTTAGATAAAACTGTAGAAAAAAAGCATATCATAGCAAAAAGTTAATTAGAGAGTTTAATAATATTTTGCACCAAAATAGAAACAAATCTTTTCTATAGCTGTTAAATAAGGCAAAATTGTATTTCCTACAGACAAAAAATATAAAATCATGTCAAGCATTTAACTTATATACAAGTGTGATTAACTATTAAGCAGCATGAGTAGCACAAAATGAGCTTTATAATAGCTAAGCTATTTATATGACTATGTAATAATCAGTAGATCAACATCTTTATTTTTAATTATAAGAAAGTTGACTTACATCTTAAATGTGGACTTATAACTGTAATTATCTTACTAAAGGTATATTCGCTCTTTATCTGCTAAAGCCACTGACAATATCATCAAAAACTTTTTCTTATATTTTTTTAAAAAAACCATTTACATAAACTTTCATATCTTTGCTATGTTGCGTGTGCTTTTTTGACTTCATTTAGCAAATTAAATTTGGATTTATTTACCTCTTTTTTCTATAAAGCTTGATAAAATCTTACTTATAAGTCCTAAAGACAGAATAAACTTAAAAAATGAATTAGTTTAACAAAGTATTAAAATATAAAAATGAATTTATACCATAGTTTAACTACATAAAATCCTAAGCGCAACTTTATATAGTTGTCCCAAATTTATATTATACAAGACTCATCTATATAAATGATACACTGATTATGATGGTATAACTTGGAGATAGAAACTAACAAACTATAAGTCTAACAGAAACGAATGTAATGTAGTTACTATTAATCAACTTTTAACTACTGTTTTTCCTTCTCGAGTCACATGTATCCTTTTAAAGATTTTTAATCATAGCAAAGGTTTTAATATGTCTTGCATAGTAATCATTTATAGAAAATTTTAGGCCTGACACCTTAAAATTGTATAAAGGCATAAAACTTAATTACACCTAGAATACTATCTAGCTGTGTGCACTGATAGGTGATCTATCTCCCTGCTGTACATAATGATAATTGAATAAGGAGGCAGCAATGATTGTTGAGAAATCAATAAAGATTGAATAAAATAACAAAATAATTAAAAAATGAAGTATCATTATGGTAAAAGTTACTTATAAAAGCTCTTGATATAATAAAACTAATACATTAGAGCTAGTTGTTTAAAAGAAAAATTACTATTAATAATTGCTAAGTATTGTTTTTGATATCATTTATTATTTTATAAAAATATAATAATATTTTAATAAAACTTTACAAAAATATTTAAATAAGGTATAAAAAGTTAACAAAAAAGTTTTAAACTATACAATTTACAAATACTATAAAAGCAGTAAATCTAAACTTATCCCATAAGTCTAGATAATGTATTTTTAGGAAGTAGTCAAGTTATTTGATCAATATCTAGGTTTTTTATTTATAATTAAAATTACTGCAATGTAGCTGGTACAGGTTACTTAAGTTTATAAAATTCTATTATAATAAAACGCTAATTTACTAAAAGTAACAAATTATTGCTAGGAAGAAGCTGAGTCAAAGTAGATAGCAAAATAAGAGCCAACTGAAATGCAAGATATTAAGGTAATAAAGCGATTAAAATCAAACTTAGTATTAAAATCAACACTATATAAAATTAAGCTATTAGAAAATGACTTTAGTGTTATATGGAGCTATTGTTATTTGTATAGTTAAAATTATTTTTAACATAGATAGTGATAGGCTAAGCTTATATAAAAAATAGAGAGAAAAGCGATTATAGATTATTTAAGCTGGTTAACCTCAAGCTTCTCAAAATGGGCTCGAGCCATTTGAACATTCATCAAAATGGCGGCAGATTGTATAGATGGATCAGCCATGACAAGTAAGACATAAGTATTTGGAGTAAGGACGTCTATAAAAGCAGTAAAAGTTGAATGACGAAACTCCATAGACTTAAACTGCACCTGAGATTTAGTACACGATTGTTTAAATTGTTTGATAATATTGGATATTTTTTCAAACCGGTGAAGATCTGGATGATGTCGATGGTTATTAGGAGGTGCAGTATGTGAAATTACAAGGAAGGTAGTCCGTTCAAAAAGAACAACCTCCTCAGCTTCACATAAAGAAGCAAATTGACCAAGATGGGTCTCAAGCAAAGAAACATTAGGCACTAAAGTATAAACAATAGAGGACCAAGCTTGATATAAAGTTTCATCCCAAATTGAAGTTTGGAAGGCCTCAATTTGAATAGGATGAGAACGTATTTTCAACTCTTGAACCCTTTCAGCAAATATCTGATCTCGTAAATCTTCTTGCACAAGATCCATCTTATGTATCAGAGTGAATACTTTAGCCCCCTGGGAATTCACTGCCATAGCTTCAAGGCAAGTTTGATAATAATGTAGATCCTTTTCGATGTCACGGGATTCTACATCAAACACATAGATCAAAACTTCAACATTACGAAAGATGTGATCTCTTTGTGATGTAAAGTAGCTTTCCATGAAAGCTTCCTGTCCTCCGCAATCCCATAAATTAAGAACTAAATTTCCTAAAAATCGAACATGGGAGTGTTCTACATCCACTATCATTTATATTAAATTAATAAAGCCCTTTCTAATAGAAAAGAGTAAAAAGATAAAAAACTTACATGTTGCACCCAGTCGCCTAGTATCACGTGCAATATAGTTGGAAAATATAATGGAGCGCATCGAAGTTTTACCTGAGCCAGATTTTCCCATCAAAAGTACCTTTAATCAAAGTATTAAAGTGCACAGCAACTTGTTTCTAATTTTAATTGCAAATTTTTCATTGAGATATAATAAGTATTCGAGAAGCAGATAAAGAAGCCAAGTAAAGTTAAATTTTAAGAAGATAGTAAAAGTGTTACCTTTTTCTTCATTCTTGAAAAAATGTTGTCGCTCACTTTTAAGACTCTAAACTAAAACAGTCAATTAACTGAAAGAATAGCAGCATTAGAAAAAGCGCGAAACTTTTATGAAATGAATCAGCAAATTCGCTTATGCAAAGATGATTCAAATTGTGTAATAAAACGAAAAATGGCTGATTCTTCTCTTTGGGTCGAAACCATTTAGTTCTATAAGATTGAATAAAACAAAAAAAATCTTGAACATTAAAAACACTAATCTAGGTTGGGACCATCTAGTACTAAAAAAACACTAATCTAAAGAGCAAATGCTTATGCAGTAAATTAAACGAGATATAAATCGCAAAAGACCTGCAAAAATTAAAATGTATAAGACATATAATACTTATGTAAGATAAGTGTATCTTATTTATTCAAGGCAAAATAAGTGTGCCTTTTTATCTATATATATATATGAATTTTTTAAGTATAAAGGACTATCTGTTGAATGATAATTGGCAATTCCGTTTAATTACTTTTGGAAATACTTAAATAACTATTGTAAGTTTATACGTTTATATTTACCAAAGGCTGAAATTAAATTAGCACCAGTAGGAAACCTGGTGAATTTGAATATTTTTATTTATTCGAGGATGGTGAATTTGAATATTCTGAAGCTGATTTATTATAAAACTGAGGCACAATTTTGGTTCTGTAAAGGAGTCCTCGTTTTTAATAACGCATGTAATTTCAAGACAGCGATTCATATCAGAGGATTAAATGACCCTGCAAGTGGATATTAAAGTATACTCTGCAAAAATGGTAGTTTTCTTAATTTTTTATATTGATCTATATCTGCAAGTTTAAGATTAAGTTGACTAAATCTATTTGTATAATTTGCTTTTATAATTTTAGTTTATATCAGCCGATTTACCCGTGCTTCGCTACAGTGTCTATAGAACTTTAGATATTCAAATTTAATAGTTTAGATTTTAACTATAGATCAGCAATAACCACTCAGCCAAATTTAATTGCTCAATCGAATCAACCAAAAACCACCAGCCACTTAATTAGCCTAACTGAACTTATCAAATCAACCAATAAATAATCACCCTTAAAACTAAACTATGTCCTATCGATTCGAACAAAAGCCATCAACCACTCAGCCAAACAAAAAAAACCTATCGAATCAATCAAATAGCACCAAACTGCTACCTGAAACATCTCTTTATACTTAATCATTGAGTATATGACATATCCAAACTACTAAATCAACTTCTACTTAACTTGCCAAAAGTATACTATTAATTAGATGAACCAAATTAAGCAGGTTTTTTAAAATTATATAAACCTAACACCCTAATATCCGTGCTTTGCTACAGTATTTAAAGTTTATGAGGGTGGTTAACCTGGCAGGTAAAACTGCTTCCACCCTAGTGCAGGTTTCGAGTTCAAAACCTGTACTGGCTAGAAAAATTCTCAGTGTGGTATATTTGTCCCAAGGTCGACCCACCTCGAATAATATTTAAAGTTTATCAGATGATAAGCTCACACTGACATAGCCTAAAGGCTGTTAGCACTACGCTTGAGCCACTCGGACTAACTGCTTCGCTCATTGCCCTCGTGGCTAGCAAGCTGGTTATCCTAAATCTGCTTAATAATTTATAATAATCTACTTTAAACCCAAAGCCTCCCGAGTTCGATCCCGGTAATGGACTGGGTAGGGGACGATTTTGACTGTGTTGGTTTTGCGCACCGATGCCCCGAACCGAGATAGCGAATAGCAAAGGCGGTCCATGGAGTTCTTGGCTTATCATACGCCGCGCATGGAGGTTTTCCGGGTTTTATCCTCCTTTCCCATTTTCTTCACTTCCCTAATCGGTGCGGTATCGTCCCCAGGTCGGCCCACCTCGAATAAAATTTACTTTAAACCCAAATACTGATTTTTATTTAGTTTCAGGTTTGCAGTTTGATAATTATTCGATATATTTGCCGATTCTCACCCACTCGCCAGAATAGATTGAACCCATCAGACTCGGAGGTTACCAGATGACATTCAGTACGTCAGTACAAGTGAATGTGTTTTAAGTAGATATCACTTTCGGCCATCTGCGGCGTTGGTCTTTTATAATGCCTAGTCTTTAAGTTGCCTCTCTATATTAGTTTTATTATCTATCTTTTCTTATATAAAAATGATGTATGTTTGTTTATTTAATTGTTCTTTGTTTCATATGCATTCCTACACCATTCATCCAATTGTGATGAAAGTTTGATGAGTTGCTCTATGCATGCCCGCGGAGGTTTCTGAATTTTAAAAATTATTATTTTCATAGAAAAATAAAGTTTTATATGTAACAGATAAAAATCTTATATGTTTTTGATGGTAATTGATATAATGTTATAGCTGAGCAGTTAGATATTCGGTTAATTCAATATTTTAATGGGTTTGTTAAGTGGTTGTGGTCATTTGGCTCTTTAGAAGTTAATCTAAATTAAAACTTTGAATCAAAAACCCATTTGCTACAATACCTCTCTAGCATAATTAGCTATCTTTTTTTTCTCTCTCACAAATATCACTTTTTAAAGCAAAAGTGAATTGAACAAGAACTGAGAGAGCAACCAACTGCCAGAACACACTGCAATTATATAGAGCAGTGAACAAAGGCCAACCACCCAAGCATAGGGAAGTCTATCCACCCATCTGTGCGCAGCACATAGAAATGGATAACTTGCCTGCACCAGTATTAATTTTTAATAATAATAATATAAAGGATGCTATGATAGATATACCATCTGACAACCTTCCCGCTGGCCCATGCCCCAACATGACTAGAAATGGGGAAGGGCAATCTACCATGTGCACATCAAGTAATGATCTGGTGACACAAACAATGATAAAATGTGTGAACGCGTTGATGGGTCACAGAGCCCTAATGACTAGCGTGGATGATGGGGTTGACTCCCTAGGATCAATGACTACCAACACCCAGACAACAAGAGAAACCTTCTGGGAGCAAGGCCTGACACCAAGAACAGTGGAGTCAGGAATATTCCCCATTAAACCTCAATCAGCAGGGGGGACTGGGGCCTTACAGGGTGAGAAAATTATTGCCAATAAAATAAAAAACCCGGATAAAGTATTGGTAGGATCTGACACTGACTCAGATTTGAATAGCAAAAATTGGCAGTTCAAACCAACAGAGCCAAGCAATAAAAAGTTTTCTTCCAACATGGAGAAACTTACCAAATCTGCTCAGGGTATTTGAGTGAAGTATAAGTTGGGCTCCAATTCCAAAAAAGCCCAGTTGAGGGGGGAGCAAATGGTCCCTAACCAAAATCAATTTGGTAACATGAGTAATTCATCGGGCAGGACGCCCAATATACTATTGGGTGCAATCCTCAATGAATGCATGCCAACAGGGGGGCCTAGCTCAACAATGCATTGACAGCCAATCCTGAATAGCCAATCACTGACCCAAGATGATCCATTGGGGACCAACCAAGGTGGGGGTGAAACTATATTGGAAACCAAATCTGAGGGATCAGACACCTGAGAGTATTCAGCAAAAAAAACTAAAAGTATTACTGAAAGGGGTAGAAACCCTAACAGCGGTCAAGTCAACAGCCAGGGCCCTGGTAAAATTTATACCAATCCAGTCAGACATGTTAGCGCATTGAGGCATGTCCACCTGTGAGGTCAAATAATGGGAGGCCCTCCAGTTTCCATACTCTATGGTGACTCAGTGGGTCTCTAAAGGTATCAAGCCAGCCATCGCAGCTATATAGCATGATCATAAATTTTCTGCCAGAGTGGCCAAATGCTGGCTCAACACCCAAATCTTGATTGACATGGTAGTACAATTCAAGGCATCCCAAGTTCAAACTGAAGACATCCTGGAATGGATGAAAATCCCCATGGACTACAAGGTGATAGAGGCTGCAATCCATGAAGATTTAAAACCAATGGATGTAAAAGCCTGGATGGAGGCCAGCATTGACTACTAAATGCAATAGAGTACAATAAGGTGGGTATTACAGCACAATATGCCCAAGCCATTGGGAGCTTGGGCCTCAACCCAACAAATTTAGCCAAGTACGCCAAACAATTCCCAAATATATCTACAGTCCTCAAATGGGCCTGACACTCCATTCCAGTGGATATGGCACTGGAATGGTATAACATTACTTTCTCCCCAGAGAAGGTACTACTGTGGATCATAGCCAGGTTCAAGGCAACTGAGGCCTTACACTGGTCATACACCTGAATTCCACCAGCCACCGCACCAGACCTGATGAAAGTGGGCTGGGCAAAGGAAAAGGCAGTGGAATGGGGACCCTTTTGGGATTGGTCACTGGAAGAGGCCATCAACTGGTCTACCAACAGATTCACACTGATGGAGATGAAATACTGGTTCTGAGTGGGGGCCAGTATGGACCTAGTGCGCGAATGGGCAGAGCTGGGGGTGACTAAACTGATTCAAAAACTCTTAAAGGCTGACCATTCCCAATTGAAAAGTGAAAAATCTGGTTTGATGCTGCAACTCTCACTGAGGCTGCAGACTGGGATGCAGCGGGGTTCACCCCCCAATCATCCCAACCGTGGATGGAACATGAGATCTCACCACAGGTGGCAACAGCAATGAAAGGGGTCACAACCCCAGACTTGGGCTGAGAATGGCTCAAAGTGGGGATCCATATCAAAACTATCTGGGATTAGAAGCAATCCTTCCCAGAACCAACGTTAGCAGCCCCATATGCCGCAGAAGGCTTCACCCCATCATAAGCGTTCCAATGGAGTGAAGTGGGTGTTTTGGCAGACATGGCATGGGTATTTACAGATGGGGGCTGGAATAGTGTTACAGTAAGGGACTGGTGCCAGCATATGTAAGTCTCAGGGAGTATCCTTTGGCTCTCAATCAAGCTATCTTTCCATTCCCAAATAAGAAAACACCAAAGAGGATGGTGGTACCCCTCATCACCCAGGGCAATCTCTCCCACATAGTTGATGAGCGATGGGTGACAGCCCATCCACTTCGGATCCCACCCCCAATTCCCTCACTCACCTTGGCAGAACTGTTGCAGGGAATTAGTGAAATCTGTGCTGAGATCATTGAACTGAAATTGGTTGGATCTAATTCAGGCGACAATTGGGCTGATGGCCAAAATTCAAATGGCTGTAAAAGTATGAAGAATAAGATATTGGCTGGATCACCTGATGGCTCCAATTTGACTCCTAAATCAGTAGAACGAATACCGGGCACCATTGACGAGAGTTCAAAGTCCTCTGATATTAATTTGGGCGTTACGCCCAATGAGCTACTATCAACCAAACGAATGTTTAAATGACTGAGTGCAGGCAGGTTGGCCATCCCAAACCCGTTCCCAATCAAATGGTTCCATCCCTATATGGGATGGCCTTGGGGGATTCATGTCACTCATTGAGCTAAACACTGTCATGCTAACCATCAAAAACATAATTGACCCCTGGTCCAGATGTTTGAGGTCAAACCAACAGAGCCTTGGCCCACTGCCAAATTTTGTGATATCAGTTCCCAAAGAATAAACCCTCCCACTATCAACCAATTTGCCAGTTAGGCCAAATTTGTGGATCCTGACCACACCTTATCACTACCCAATTGACCACTATTTAATCAGTTGCAAGGCACTGAGAAGATTGTTGGTCAATTTTCTTACTTTATTTCCCAAATAAAAATTTTATTAAAAACCCAAATTTTTATCTCCTTCCTTTTCAACCACATCCCGTATGGCACTTCCCTGGTAGTCCACCACTCTGCACTCTGGGTGGGCCTTACCAATTCTCTTGGTTACCATGGTTCCCTCCATTGCTAATTGGGCTCAACAAGTCTGTAATTTTTGGCTCTACAACCCTGTTCTCATGAACTTCCAGCAGCAATATACAGGGATCTTATGGCCCTATGTCTGCCAACTACAAGAGAAAATTCCCCTCTCTACCACCCCCGATGAAATGGTTTTAACAACCAAGAATATCGCAGAAACTATCCCAGTAGTTTCCCCCCTGTTACTAGAACCCCTGGGTCTGAAGTCTATTCAGTGTGGTTTGCCGTCAGGATACTCCTAACCCTGACATTCTGCCACCATTTTAAGGTATCTTATTTCCCAGCTCCATATCAAGTCATATGGTCGGCAATGCCTCTGGCATTCTGGCTTGCTTTCTGGATGATCGCGCATCCTGACTGGCAGGCTGGTCTAAACTTCTTCTGCCGTTTCCATGACAGCGTAGCTCAATTATGCTTAAGTTCCTCCAATGATACAATCACCCAACGTGCGGCCTGGAATATGCTCTCAAGTGGTACCAACTGGGGTTCTCACCATTGGAGGCCCTAGAGTGGCAGAGCCTAGAGATCAGAGTGCAAATGGCTAGAAGTATCAACTGCTGTGGTATCAACATTTGCCAGATTGAAGCATTCCTCAGATGGGGGTTCAGCCTCAATGAATCGGTAAGTTGGATTTTGAAGGGAAAGACCCCCACCAAAGTACCCAAACCAAGCGCAAAAACCAAATATTACAGCGCTGTGGCAGCACATACTGAAGACAACACCTGGAATGGAGCAGGGAGCCACATCGAATACATCCATCAATTGATCAGTGGGGGCTTTACAGATCACCAGGCACTGAAATCATACTTAAAAGACACTATCCAAATCCACCTGCAACTATTGGAGGAGGAAGAATGGTCCGACCTGATATTGTAAATTTATTAGGAATTAGATGAAGTCCTAGCTGGAGGGGACTTTGATCATCACTGGGTACCCAAATGGGGCTATATAGATATAGCAATCCCAGGTGAGTTGGACCGCAAGAAGCTCCTAAAAATTGGCATCAAGTACAAGGGGATTTATCTGCAAACAGAGCTGACCAGATACGCCAACCAAACTGCAAGGTGGGTAACCTTCCAGAACCTCCCCACCAATCGCAAATGGGAGTGGGTGCATGAAGCGATCTGGACAAGATTATCATACTATGGAGAAGTATGAGAATTCTGGCAAGCCGGTGGCAATTACATCGCAAAGTGCCTCCACCCTCAGACAGTGGAAGTGCCGTACAAACCAGCACCCTGGATGAAACTGAACAAAATTGCTCTACCCATATTCATCTGCCTGCCTGGCCTCAATAGGGTAGTATATGTTGAACAGGAGGATGCCAAACAAGTGTGCCAGTTCTGCTACCAGACCAGCCACACAATGGTTCAATGTCACCATTGTAAAGATAAAACTACATGGGAATATAAATATGACCCCATCAGGGGAATCACCAAGGTGGGTACCAAGACCTTCCTCCACCCAAAATCCAGAAAATGGATCCTGCACAACTTAACGGAGGTAGTGGATATGAAACGCCAGCAACAAGAATTAGACCTGGCACATAGAGAAGCGTGGAAATGGGAAATGACAAAATGACCTGAAGCAGACAACGAACCATTTATAAATCTGAACCCCAAATCTTACACAATAGATGAGGGAACTATCTCAGGATCAACAGAGAAATGTCCAAACCAAGCAGAATGGATGGTCTGGGAGGAGGAAAGATGGCAGAAGGTGAACCTAAAGAAGTCTCCCAAGCAAGGGCAGACGCAGGATACCAGCAAGTCAAAATTGAAGCCTAACAAGATGAAATGGAATACAAAAACAAATTGGAAGTCATCAGCAAATAAGCCCGAGGTGACCGGCGAAAAATTAGCAGGAGCAATGAAATCGACAAAATTGGCTGGGCAATCACCAACTAAAAAATCAAGTTCTACCAATAAATCAAATGAAGGGG
>JAKSZP010011509.1:0-15830 GCA_022478985.1 Massospora cicadina | reverse complement strand
AGATTGAAAATCTTTAATTTTATAGACACCGTAGCGAAGCACGGGTAAATGGCTAGTAATCATATAAATTTAAACATCAGTTCTATATAAGATCTAGAACGTATATTTCTAATGGTAATTATATAGCAATTTGGCTGTGTATTTTCATATTCATTTAATTCAATGGTTTCATAGGCTTTGATATTTAGTTGGTAGTTTTTGGCTGTTTTGTAAGTTCAACAATTGTTTTTGCTGAGTGGTGGTTTATTTTTTGGTTGATTCGATAGGCTCAATAGTTTCAGATAAGATATTGATGGTTTACATCGATGAATCCCCCCCTTGGGTTGGGACCATCTAGTACTAAAAAAAGATATTGATGGTTTAATTAATTTGGCAGACCTAATTGATTTTAGCTAAGTGGTTGGAGGTTGGGTTTTTTAATAGGTTTAATGGTTTCTGAACTTATTGATAGCTATCTACCAATATAAAAGCTAAAATAATTTAGAATCTGATTGATTTGATAAGTTTATTTTATTTGGCCGAGTGGTTGATGGTTTTTGGTCGAATCGATAGGATACAGTTTAGCTTTGGGGGTGATTAGTTATTGGTTTTTTGATAAGTTCAGTTAGTTTTAGCTGAGTGGTTGGTCTTTTTGGTTGCTTCGATTGAGCAATTAGATTTAGCCGAGTAGTTATTGCTTAACTATATATAAAATCTAAATTAATCAATTCGAATCACCTGAAATTCTATAGACTCCATAGCAAACCACGGGTAACTCTGCTATCTATATATATAAATGAATGTATGTGTGTATATATGTCCCGAATGCATTCCTATACCATTCATCCAATTGTAATGAAACTTTGGTGAGTTGTTGTGTGCATGCTTGAGAAGGTTTATGAATTTTAAAAAATATTATTTTAATAGTAAAATAAAAAGTTTTATATGTAACAAGTGAAAATCCTATATACACTTCGATGGTATTCGCTATATTGTTACAGCTGAGCAGTTTGATATTCAGCTGATTTGATATTTTAAATGGTTTTGTTAAGTGGTTAGTGGTCATTCGGGTATTTAACAAGCTTATCTAAATCAAAACTTTGAATCAAAAGTCCAATTGATTTTAAAAATACCTCCTCTAGCATAATCAGCTCATCCCTCTCTCTCACAAATATCACTTTTTATAATAAAAAGTGAATTGAACAAGAACTGAGAGAGCAACCAACTGCCATACCACACTGCAATTTTATAGACAGTGAACAAAGGCCAACCAACCAAGTGTAGGGAAGGCAAGCCACCCATCTGTGCGCAGCACATAGAAACAGATGACTTGCCCACGCCAATAGTGAGTTTTATTAATAATAAAACCAAGGTTGTTGAGATGGACAAACCATCTGCCAACCTTCCTGCTAGCCCAAGCCCTGACACAACTAGAAATGAGGCTGGGCATTCCACCACATATGTGCCAATTAATGAACTGGTGACACAAATGACTACAAAATAAACAAATGTGGAGATGGGTCACGGAGCACTAATGAATAGTATGAATGATGGGGTTGACTCCTTAGGATCAATGCCCACCAACACCCAGCTGACAAATGCAACCTTCTGGGAGTGAGGGCCAATGCCAAGAACAGCAGAGTTGGGAATATTCCCCAGTGAACCTCAATCAGCAGGGGGGACTAGGGCCTCACAGGGTAAGAAAACTCTTGCCAATAAAGCAAAAAACCTGGATGAGGTATTGGTAGGATCTGAAGCTGACTCAGATTCAAATAACAAAAATCAGCAATTCAAACTAATGGAGTCAAGCAATAAAAAGTTTTCTACTGACATGGAAAAACTTACCAAATCAGCTTAGGGTATTTGGGCAAAGAACAAGTCGGGCGCCAACCCTAAAACAGCCCAGTCGGGGGGGGCAAATGGTCCCCAACCAAAATCAATTTGGTAGCATGAGTAACTCATCGGGCAAAACACCTAATACATAATCAGGCACAATCCCTGATGAAGGCATTCTGACAGGGGGCTATAGCTCAATAATGTATTGATGGCCAATCCCAAATATCCAATCACCAAACCAAGATGATCCATTGAAGACCAACCAAGGTTGGGGTGACTCTATATCGGTGACTGAACTGGAAGCAGATATAGTATATCACTATTATAAATATGCTATGTTCAAAAAATACTGATCCACAATATGATATATCCTATCAGGCGATCATTCACCTCCGGGTATACATCCATCGCAGGACCTGTTCTTTACGAAAACCCTGAGAATGGCTCAGATCTAACTATGAGCCTTCATTTACCAGTATTATGTATGGGTAATTCACTGTGTGCTCATCACCAAGGTTATGAGCAACAAGTGCCCCCATCACAGAGGTTTGGTATTGAAGACCATTTGGATTATCTCCGATCAGCTCCGCTGGATCTCAAAATTCTCGTGCATAATCCCCGGGTGTTATAAGGCCACATGTTTGGCTTTCCCCACCTGATTGCTCATAGCATGCGATGAAACTACAAATCATCTTAGAATAGTATGGCCTGTAAGCCCACCACTGCTAGAACTGTGGCTAGCAATGGTGATCGCCAATCAGCAATGGTCAGAGGTGCTAGAACTCTAGTGGCCCAAATCCTGGTCTTTTTTACCCTCAGCCAAATCACCTGTATTCCACCCTTCCCTCTTACTTTCCCTTAAATTTATTTAATAAAGTATGGAGTTTAAAAAATCTAGTATAATCAGCTCAGCCTTTGGCTCTAAACTTTAACTCTATAAAAGGTCAGTTGTTCGAATCTTGGCATAATATATATATATAAAAGCAAATGTGTATGTATGTGTGCACGATGCCCAGCCAAAACTAGAGCATGTAGAGCTCTGAAAATTTGGCTATAGGTGGACGGGAGGGGGTCCGTGTGCACCTTGAAGCCCAATTTTTAATTTTTATAGTAAAATAAAAAGTTTTATATGTAACAAGTGAAAGTTTTATATGTTTTAATGGAAATCGGTATATTGTTACGGCCTAGAAGTTTGATATTTGGTTGATTCGGTAGTTTAAATGGTTTTGTCGAGCGGTTGGTGGGTTTGTGTTGATTAATAAGCTTAACGGTTTAAATAAAGTTAGTGATTGGTTGATTTAATAAAGTTGATTGGTTTTGGTAAGTAGTTGTGATTTTGGTTGTTTCGATACATTTAGTTTTGGTTTACGAAGCGGTTGGTGATTGGTTGATTTTTAATCTAATGGTTTTAGCTAAATGGTTTAGTGGTTTAGTTAATTCGATAGGTTTAATTGGGTATGGCTGAATGGTTGGTAAATTTATATTGATTCAGTATAATTTGATTACTTAATTTTATCGATAACCATCTACAAATATAAAAATTATGAGATTATCAGATGAACTTTAAGCCCACAAACAAATCTGTGTTAAACTGGGTATCAACAATAATCAATCTTAAATTTTATTTACAAAAGAATCAGTATGTTAATTTGTTTATATAGATGCATTATCTTGAGCAAATAACCAAAAATCACTAAACTTGGCATAAGTATTCTATAAAGTTTGGGAACGGAATGCTAATATGTAATTGTTTAATATAATCATATAAATTTTAATAATAGTTCTATATAAGATCTAAAACTTATATGTTTCTAATAGTAATTATATAGCAATTTGGCTGGGTATTTTTTTAGTACTAGTTAGCTGGGTATTTTCATATTCATTTAATTCGATTTTTTCATAGGTTTTTGATAAGGGGTTGGTAGTTTTTGGCTGTTGCAAGTTCCGTAATTGGTTTTTGCTGGGTGGTGGTTTATTTTTTGGTTGATTCGATAGGCTCAATAGTTTCAGATAAGAGATTGATGGTTTAATTAATTTGGCAGACTTAATAGATTTTAGCTAAGTGGTTGGAGGTTGGAATTTTTAATAGGTTTAATGGTTTTTGAACTTATTGATAACTATCTACCAATATAAAAGCTAAAATAATTTAGAATCTGATTGATTTGATAAGTTTATTTTATTTGGCCGAGTGGTTGATGGTTTTTGGTCGAATCGACAGGATACAGTTTAGCTTTGGAGGTGATTAGTTATTGGTTTTTTGATAAGTTCAGTTAGTTTTAGCTGAATTGGTTTTTGGTTGCTTCGATTGAGCAATTAGATTTAGCCGAGTAGTTATCGCTTAACTATATATAAAATCTAAATTAATCAATTTGAATCACCTGAAATTCTATAGACACCGTAGCGAAGCACGGGTAACACCGCTAGTATGCAATAAAAACCAGTTTGCCCTTCTCTCATTCTTAGATCGTCGCACTTCAAAGTCAACATGCTCACCTATGACCTTGACATTCTTGTTCATCCATTGGCACTATTACACCCAGAGGCGATGGGTAATCTTCTTTTAGACAGGTTGTACCATAACATAACTAAGCCTTCAGATTTGGCGCTCTCCACATTCTTTACTGTAGTGGGTGAAGCGTTCGCTTATATAGCTATAGGAATCCCCATCTTAATTTAAATCTTGATCCTTTCTCCCTTTGGTGGGAAGCGCTAGGGGTTACTCCTGATACTACCTGGTCATCAAAGCAGGTAGAGCAAACTGATGATCTAGAAGGAGTTAAACAAAGTTGGTAAGTTACTAAGAAGCCACCTCTTACTTTGTCTTCTTCTTTCACTCCCACTACCCTTTTACCTTTTAGCTTCTACCAAAGAAAGTATTTGAGGTGGGTTGACCTTGGGACAAATATACCACACTGAGAATTTTTCTAGCCAGTACAGGTTTCACTCAAAACTTGCACTAGGGTGGAAGCAGTTTTACCTGCCAGGCTAACCACCATCAGCTTTCACCTAAGAGAATCAGAATTTATTCATATCTCCCATTACATCCTTTCTATTACATGCATGAACCTATGGTAGCACTCCTGGACACAGTAGCAGCTATAAGATTTATGGAACTTAAAATGCACAGGCGCTAGACCTGGACACTGATGTGGCCCCTATAGTATTGGGTGCATTATCTCAACCTATGAAGTTTCATATTGTGCAGCAGGTGGTACTATTTTCTGTAGATAGCTTCTGTCTATAAACAATTTTCAGTTGTGCCTTATCTATTATATACTGTAATTAAAATTGTGTGATGGTTGCATCATCAGCAATTGAATATCAAGTTATAAGGCAATTTTTCTCCTCATTAAAGATGAGCTTGCTGAAGAAGATTAACTAAATGATACCTTTCTCCTGAGACCTCCCTGAGTTCTATTTTACCTCCCACTCCTATCCTCATGCATCTCCCACTTGATTTTCTTCATTCCTCACCCTTACAAATAGTTCTTGACATGATATTAGTTACCAAGCTCCTACCTCTTTTTAAAGCATGTCCAGAATTTTAATTGACTTTATTTCTTATTTATTTTATTTAACCAAGGCAAGCTGACCAGGGGACAGGTATTACCAAAAGAAAGAAATGACATGAAACCTGAACAGGGTCAACTCCATCAAAGAAAGTTTTTCCACCTCTGGATCGGGACTCAAATTTTTCTGGTTATGTCATGGGTAAGGTTTTCGTGTTATTAGACCTACTAACTGCCAATAGCTTCCTTTGGCTGGTACCCCAATTGATGTGCAAAGGGCGGGAATTGAACCCGCAACCTTCAGGTTGGTAGTCATATGCCCTTACCGACTCACCTTCCACCCCCCTAATTGACTTTATTTCTTGTTGAGATTAAATGTCATAAAACCTGTACACAGAGGAAAGAGATAAATACCTATATGTATGGCTGAACACCAGGATGGCAAAGAGTTGAATTAGATAAATTTCATCTTACATTACTTCTCAAATTTTCTTTTGCTCATAAGGCAAAATAATCTCTGCAGCCCTGCATTTATCATGGGCATGTAACTAATGTAACTGTTTAGACCCTTACCCCATCACGCTGTAACAATATATATCTCATGAAATCATAATGTTATGGGGTTTCTCTGAGCATGATTTGGTAAATAATTTAATGAAGTAAAAGCAAAGCATTGGCAGGTGTGGCTCATAGCCATATGCACAAAAGGTAAAGCTTTATGTCTAAAGTTATCCATTTGGGTTATAATTGTGATGGTAACATTTTAGCACTTTATTAATAATATCCTTGGTGACTCCACTTCTCCTGCGCAGTCATCTATATTGGTGACATCTCAATCTATTTTCCCACCCTCTTAGAAAACGCAATAAATCTGGAAGAGATAATGGCTTTTATCTACAGGGCAGAGTCAATCATGAGCACTTAAATGCAATCATTTTTGGGGAGGGGATCTGTTTTGGGACCTAGTCATAAGGATGGTTATGTGGTTCCTTTCATGTAAATTAGATCTAAAGTCTATTTTTATAGGACAACTCTGAACACCAAAAACAATTCCAAGGTTTCATAGGATGGTGATCTTTCTTAAAAAGATCATCCCATTATGCTCAACTTGCAGCACCCCTTCTTTTATGATGGGCAAGAACGGTTCTATTAAATTGGCACCTGAACCCCAACAGGCGTTCAACTATATCTAAGAGGCCCTTTTTATCCTGCCAATCATAAGTCATACAAACACTTCTAAGCCCTTCATTGCAGCTTGTGGTGAATCTTAAAGTTGATATAGGTTCTGTGCTTCTCCAAGAGCATGCTGGGATTGTGCATCTGGATACTTACTTTTCCTAGAAATTTTGGGCTACTTAACAGTCCTGAGTAATCTATGAAATAAAACTGGTAGCTGTATCTTGGACGCTGACTACCGGCGCTAACTCCTCCAAGAGGCCCAGCATGAGATTTTTGTGCTCACTAACACCTACTCCTAATGTACAACAGAAAATCACATAATTTTGCCCACCTCCAAACCCACAATTTCATGGATCTATGCACTTTTAACCTTATGTATGAGTTTGTGAAAGGGGCCTTGAATGTTTTCCAGATATGCTTCATAGTTAACTCTATGAGAGCCCAAACTTAGACAAGCTCCCTGACCTTATTGCCATTATATCTACCTCCCAAATTTTGAATCTGGCCCTTCTTTCCATTTCCTTTTCCAGTTTGTCTTCAGATGTGCATCTCCTTAACTAAATTCTTGCTGCCTAGATGAACGCCCAGAAGGGATCACATTATATGAGGGCCTTAAAACTAAGGCTCATAAGCGTGCTCACTATGACCTCAGGGATAGAGCAATCTACTTCATGGACATAGTTTGGGCTACACCCACACTCAATGTCCTGGGTATTTAGGAGAACCATGATCACCTCAATCGTAGTTTACTGGGTCTAAAAGTTCTGGAATTAGTTTAGAGAACTTATAACTTGTAATGATCCTCCAAGGAGATCACCTCATGGGTCACTAATTGTGTGATGTGTGCATGCTGAAATTATGATAGATCTGGGAACAAAATACCTATAAATACATAGTAAATCTGAGGGTCCCTTGACTAAAATGTCTGTCAATTTCACTGTAAATTTGCCCCCTCAAAGAAGTATGACGCGATAATGGTAGTCATGATCAATTCACTTAGCTTGCATAACTATCTATACAACACAACTATCATTTATAAGAAAACCGCGGCCCCAGTTTGTGATGTACATTCTTTAATTTGGGACTCCCCAAGGAGATAGAAAGTGACTGCAGGCTCAATTTAGTACCAATTTTGGATTTCTCTGCTTACCTCATCCAGATCTAGCCCTGACAGCCAACTTTTTATCAGTCTAAATAGATAAAAAACCTTTAGAGCAATAATTTTCCCATTATTTCTCTAACATTTATAACTTATGGGCATCTGATTTTCCCTTGAAACAAAATTGAGTATAACAATGGCCACATGCCTCCATTAGCTTTTCCCTTTGAGATGATTTTGAGTTATTCCCTTCAATAAAATAGGCCCCTTTATTTTTCTACAGATGCTGCAGATAGACTTTGATTTCATACATGAAAACTTCACTCTTGTATGAGAGAACCTGGAAAAGATGGTGGATTTTTACTTGAAATTTTCAGATTATAAATGTCATTCAAGCCATGAGCTCAAATAATTATCCCTTGTCATTTTAGACATGTTTAATTGGACATAAAAGGACCTTCCTACAAGCTAAAATGTAAAAATTAAGCCTTATGAGGTGCCAGACTTAGAAAATAGTGCCTTACATGTTAATTTCTTTCTCACTGGAAAATGCATAATTTTTAAGTATCACAGTTGTCTTATAAAAAGCTCACTTTTGAGTCATTTAATTCATCATGGTAGATGACTTCTAGGAGGTGGATGAAGAGGTAATACTGGCCTCCCAAAAATCAAGTCTTTCTATCTAGTACCTGATGGCTTGTAAGGCGTTCCCTTTCCATGAAAATAGCTTGGTGAGCGCAAAAGATTGTGGCAATTATAAAGAACTTGTGGAAGCCTTCCACACAACCCTTCTTGATGCTTTCACAATCTTAAAATGATAATGGCTCTCCTTGATTTTTAAAACTTTTGTTAAAGCATAAAAATTATGGCCTTTTACATGTCATAAGAGGGGAAATGTAAACTGTTCACATAGGAAAGGATAATATAAGTTTAAATAATCAGCCCTTCATCTAAAAAATATATATTATCACAGGTGCAAGAAGAAGCCAGGACCTCAGTAGAGCCTCTTTTCTTTATCAGTGAACTATCTCACATGGTAAATGAGCGGCATATCACTGCCCTGGCTCACAAAGAACCTTTTTCTGCCCCTATTTTCTTTTCTATTCTGTAAAAATTAATAAAAAGGGTGTTTAGAAAGGTGTTGAAATCTAGGCCCCCTTGGACCCTAAATTTTTACCAAAGAGTGGTTAGATCAATGACAAAATTTCCAAAAAAAACCTAAACATTTATATAGGCCCTTAGAATGCTTAATAAGTCAGATTGGGTTTTTATTAGCAGTCTGGATTGTGGATTAAACTAGAAGATTACCAAGATCACTGCCAATGTTCACATAAATACTTTCCACAATGAGATAGATTCTCATAAAACTTGGAGGCAATGGCTCCCCAGTTAAGATGAATCTGTCTAATGTTGTTGGCAATCCTTGTGTTAGCCTCTGAACCAGATTTTACGTTATCAAATTTATTATTTATGCAATCCAAGCTATGGAAGCCACTCCTCAACTCTTAGCACTATTCCTAATATATCCAATTGGGATATCCATCAAAGGCCTGGGTGTGGGCAAATCATAAGCTATTTCCAAATATCACCTCCTACCATATAGGAATCCTTGTGACCTAGTAAGTTTACAGTTTAATTTTTCTTCTTTACTTCCCTTAAAATACCCTACCTCTACTCAATTACTTTACTATGAAATTTGCTCTACTTTTTTTTTGTTTTTGTTTATAGTAACAATTAACTGAACATGAATACCATCATCCAAGATCTACCACAAAGCTCATGGAGTGATCTTTGCAATCCACCAATTGAACTATGCTCCACACTAATCATGAAGTTAATGTGTCAGAAGAACAATATTACTAAACAGAAAGGCCTAATTACTGTATTGGTTAGTTGATGTATTTGTTAGATATGATACTTATTATTTAGGATACAGCAAATATCCATAATTGCTAAATTTAGCAGAAAATATGAACAATAATTTATGATTTTCATGAAACTCCATCTTTAAATCAAATATTGTGTAATATCAATTATGTTGAGAATTACAGATTTTGTTGTATGCAGTAATTTAAAAACAATCTGTGGGAAACCAGATGGAAACAGATAAGCATCAGAAGTATCAGTATAAGAAATTTGATTCCAAAGTTGTGAAAAGATAGCAAAGAGAGTATATTTGAGAAGACTAACTGGTAGTGCTACTCTACCAGAATAGAAAAGGCATGAAAAACTCCTCTGAGAATGGCAGTAATGAGTCTTATTCAAAAGTAAATAATGATTTGTATAAACTTTAGTGAAGTCACAGGCGTTTCTCAAGTTAATTTATTCCCAGGCGATTTTAACTGATTGAATTTAAGTTTTATAATATGCGTTAGACTAAACTGCTTACTTATTACCATTGAACATATTAAACCAATTAATTATAAACGCTTAACCAATACAGTTGAACCTATTAAATCAATCAAAACCAACAATAACTTAACAAAACTAAGTAAACTATCCAAATACTTTAAAACCACCAAACCACTTGGCAAAGCAAAAGAGCCTATCAAATCAACCAGAACCCACCAACCCCTCAGAAAAACCAATTGTTTAAGAAACAACCAAATTTCACCACTTTCTCAGCAAAATAAAGCTCTATCAAATCAACTAAAATCCATTAAAATTCATTTAAGTATAATATAAATATTGAATCAATAAAAACCACCAACCACTTACCCAAAACCCTTGAATCTATCAAAATTAACAAAAAAGCACAATCACTCATACAATTAAAATTTAAACCTATATACAAATATATATAGCAAACTGCAAACCAAAAGATCTCTATAATGAAAAATCATAATGCGTATATATGTAACATACCATGTTATAAATTATGGAATCAATTTCAGAATAATTTGGTATAGATATTTTATTAATTAGGGAAAAACTTAAACAGGTTATAAAGTAATCATAAAAGATGAAATAAAGTAGTTATTTTATAAGCAAAATGACTAATATTAGTCAAGCTAACATATCCTAAGGTAAAACTTTTCTTTCTAGTTGCAATCATTAATTGAAACTGATTTGATTCAAAACTAGGTAAGTTTTATAATCAACATGAGGAGATGAGTGTGCACCCAACATTGGGTAAAGGTTAGGTGAGCGTAGTAAAGGGCACAGGGTTAGTATTTGCACCATTTAAAGTTTATAAATTCCTGGAAACACTGGTGGCCAGAATAAAACAAAGAAAACAACGGTAAATATCTTTCCAGAGATTTTAGCCTGGCAAGCCAAATGCAACCAGTTCATCAAAACTCCAAAATCCCAGCCCCTGTTATCACTAGTGCACACGGTTTGAGTTTTCTTGATATGAACTTAATGGCACTTTAGGAAAAGTTTTTCTGTGATGTGCACAACCACTTCCCAGCCGCAGTATATGTGGCCCCGCACTCTATGACCTGCAGGTTGGTTGGACCTTGGGTTTGAATCTGCACAAGCAACAAATGAAGCTGTAAAGTTGCGTGTGTTGGTAGATCTCCCAAATAGTCAATTGGTGGTCAAAAAAGTGCATGCGTTGGACCAAATCCAACCAAATCTTTGTTACTTTCAATTTCCTCCCTACAAAGGTAAAGTGTACAGTGCTGGAGAACCACCTCATGGTTGGGCTTATAAGCTAAGGGGAACTTCACTCCTTTGAAATGCAACGCTTAACGCTTATACTGGAGCTGTGCATGGGCAAAGCAATTGCAGCGATTAGCCCATCCACAGGCATTTTGGAAGATAACCCAAATTCACCAAACTGCATTTGTGAATATTGACAGGCAGGAATCTTGTCCATTCCACATTACAATGGATAGCTCACCCCTTATTTGCACTTTTTGTTGTGCTTTTGGCCACAAGGCGCACACCTGCCCTTCCAGAGATGGCATCAATCAAAATGAGATTTTTCCTGATGCAATGGAAAGCACGGACTCCCATAATGAACCAGCCAATGACACCAATGCTGCATTAACATGGGGAGCGCAGGTGTGTTACATTCAGGTAAAACCTGTGTCCACACAAGAGCGCAAAAAGGCCAAACAGGCCCATAGAGCAGTGGCCAAGGCAGTGGCTATGGCCACGTCTGTGACCCTGCCTACCCATACTGAGGATGACATTGAGTCATTTGCAGCTGAAGTGGATCAAGAATCAGCTCACCAAACAGATTGTGCCACCCAACCTGAAGACCAGATGGGTGAGTCAGATCTCCCTGAGAAGAATTTACAAGCACCTATTAAAATTGATTCTACCATCCACTTTTCTCCCAAGTTTTTGTTGATTTCTAATGATGCACCATGGGAACACAACAACGTGAAAAATCAAAAAAACATCTAAACCCAAATCTGACAATAAACCCTCAGCAAAGGCGATCCTTAAGAATAATTACACTCCACTGGTGACCCATGCACAAGAAAAAAAGCTGCTGAGAACCCTCAAAAAGCAGCACTAGAAGGGCAAGGGGGCCCTCCCCATTTCACCTTAGGTGCAATGGGGGGAGCCTTCACAATAGGGATGTTGAACATTGCTGGACTCAAGGCTTGCCATCCAGGGCAGGAAACTGCGTTTTTTAAAAAATAATTTACCTGTGAGCATCTTGGCCATTCAGGAATCCCACTGTCCACACGGTGCCAAGAAAACATGGGAAACCATGCTCCTACCCTCCCTTTCTTTTTGGTTACGCACTGAGGGGTGCTTATATGTGTAACCCATAGTTTTAAATTTATTTCTAAAAATTTGTACCTTGATGGGCATGTGCTTGTAGTGTCCTTTTCATGGGATAATGAAGTGAATGTTATTAATGTTTATGCCCCAAACTGTGCATGGGCTCATCAGATGACTCTCAGCTGTAACTTCCCTCCCAATTCCTCCTGATCCATTTGTGGTGGGAGACTTGATTTTCTGGGCCAACCTGGCCACCAATCGCTGGCCTTCAATGCCTACTCCCCCCAGGGGCCTGTCAAACTATGCATCTTAAAAGCCAACTTGGGGCTTTTGATACCCTCCTTAAACATGTACCGCTGCTCCCTTAATGTCCCATCCTCATGTGCACAACGGTCAGATGAGGTCTATGCCACACATTGACCTTATTCTTGACCTATTGAACTTTCAGTCTCATGTTGCACACTTTTTTTATAGTTGAGGCAAGCTGACTGGGGGATAAACATTACCAATGCTTGAAAGGGCTAAAATCTCATAATAAAATAGAATAAAATAAAGTCAAAATGAGATGAATGATCCACTCAAACTGACAAACAGTTCAAACAAAACACACAAACCAAGTTGGAAGCAGAAACCGCTATCCATCCATGGCAGTGCGTGAATGGGAATCAGGAGGCTCTTTTTCCTCGTCTGTTTTAGGACATGTAGCAGCACAAAGTGGTTAGCAATGGTGTGGGCGCATCATGGAAATGGGAGTTGAGATAAAAAATGGGTGCAGCAAATCAATGTGTGCGATGAGGAGGGTGGAAATATATTCTGCAAGTGCCTTCTCCGCCTCAAGGCATTCTTTAGGTAGGGTGGCGATGGTTGCAAGGCTGTTGGGGATAATGCGGGTTTTTTGGGCCAAACTTTGTGACTGCCAAAACTTTTTGAACTGCTGTATTTGCCATCTGATAATATTAGAGATAGTCTTTTTTCTGTTTTGGAAGCATGATACTAGGTAGAATAGGAGGTGGCAGGCCCATAGCCAGTACTGTAACGATTTTGCAATGGCTTTATGAGTTGGGCGACATTTGGGGGAGGCAACTGCCTCTTCAGCTAGTTGGTGGTCACTCTTAAATGGGGTGGCATCAGGGTGAGGTGCATAATGGCGCTTTGGGAATCGGGTTACATAATCATTATTGAGGTACATTTTTAATGGAAGGGGCCCAGACCATTCAGATTCAGGGATAAGATTGCCCAATTCATCAGCCCCAACCAAATAATCCCATGGACTTTGGTTGAATTTTATTGGGTTGTTAGCATATGAGTTATCTGTTGTGTTTGGCTGGGAGGATGGTTTAGAAATTACTTTAGTCCATTATGTCTCCTGATTGGTGGGTTCAGGATAATAGTTTCGTTGAGGTAATTTTTGGTTTATTGATTCAGTGGTTGCTGTGGCTACCACTTTGGGGGAAGGGGGAAGGATAGTGCCCCATTCAAAGAATGTTATTGAATTGGCTATGGGGTCATCATGCATAAAGTCAGGTGTGGATGCCACAGCTTGTGAGATGGAAGGGCAGCACCATTTTGAATGGTCCAGTTCAAAACAGGTAGGGCAAATGGTGCGCCTTCCATCCACTTGAACCCAATAGAGATGGTCTGGGTCAGAGGGAATTATGGTGTGAGGGGGATTAAGAGGGCTATTTCTGTTGATAATGGATGAATAGTCACAAAGGCGCGGGGGCCTGCAAGGCGAGTGACTCCATTGGGAACCATGATTTGTACCATGGGATTGGACCATATTATGATAATCCAGCGATTTTTTTTTGACTAAAATTTTAGGTGGTAGGTGGGTAGGGAAGCCTGTGAACTGAACCACAAGATTAGTATCAGTGGGCAACCGGCTATGAGTACTTGAGAGGGGGGTGCCATGGAACACCAGGGGAGTGGTAGCTGATACTGCAGCATCAGCTTCACATGAGAAGCCAAGATCAAAATACCCCTTGAAGGGGTGGAAGTCAATGAAGCCTGCAGGCTGCATAACAGCCTGAGCTAATCCAATAATGGCTTTGTCTGAATAGGGGAACAACTTACCATATTCAACCCAAAGGCCAAATTTAATATTGCTTCATAGGAGCACAAGGGAGCGGCGTGGCACCACCTGGGTTCAGGCAAGATGTAAGGCTAAGTCCTTAGGCGAGACATAGCGTGCTGAAGAATTCAGAGGGCTAGTTGATCCAGCCCAAGCATGTTTTGTCAATGGCCAAAAAACATTAGGGTTAAGGCACACCACTGCCCCACGTGGGGGCAGTGGGCGTCAAATTCATCAATATAGGTAACTTGAATAGGACGTCGATGAGTGGATCTGTTTTTACTAAATTCCAAACTATTATTTGATAAAAGTGAGTGAATCAATAGAGAGGAAAATTCAGGTTGCACACTTTATGATGACAAAAATCAATTTCTCTGACCACAAGTTGGTGTTTATTTCCTTCTCTTTGTCAAACCCAGTGGCACAGGTGCCCAAGTGGTGCAAACTTCGTCCGGCCAAGATCTCGTTGCCCAGGTTTTCCTCATATGTGGACACCAAAACTTCAGCACCAGAGTTCCCAAACCATTCTGTGCAGACCCACTTACTACATGGTCAACCTTCAAAGTGAACACCATTAGTCGGTCATGCCACCTCTCATCACATTGTTCTCAGGCTGGCTCAGTGTTCATTAAGCACACGCTAGCAGAAGAGGCCTACTGGAGTCTAATGTCCCTGCTGCAGGCTATAGACTGGCTTGGGGTCGCAAGTGGGAATAAGTGTCTGCTCATCTCAATGCACTGGTAAGGCAACACAAACACAACATTTGTGTTGTATAAGGAAAAATATTTAAAGCTGGCAACAAATGTTCACCTATTTTTTTCCAAAAAACTTTACACCGTGACAGAGCTTGTCTTGCACACAGGTGAAGCAGCCAGACCACTCTGTCATAAAAAAGTCCAGCCAAAGTGGCAATCAAAGTTTGAAATTATTACTCCAAATTTGTATCGCTCTGATCCTGTCAAAATGGCTGAAGTTAAAGAGTTTCTCAATAGTGCACATATCTGCACCATTTCATGTTACCCAGATCTGATGAATTCAATTTCTCAGGACTACTCTGGTATGCCATTTATGGTGCACTGCACAGGAAATGCCCAGGTCCAGATGGGATTCCATATGAGTTCTCTTAAAGATATTTAAATTATTTCTCCTCTTTGTTGTTAGCCTCAATGAACCAGTGTCTGTTAGGAAATGCGTCTCCTTCCTGGGGGCCAGGAGGCGTACACAATAACGCTTTAAAAAAGGAATAAGCTGGACTTGGACTTGGCGCCCCATATCACTTACTAATAAAGATACTAAATTATTTACTAAAATTATGGCCAAACGCCTAGGGGAAGTTGCCTCTGATATCATCTCCTCTGAGCAATTTGGTTTCATTCCCAAGCAGTCTGTATGGGCCAACATACACACTTCAGCTAATGTCTGCCAATCCACGGCTACTTACAATTGTTTTCTTAGACCAGCAGAAAACTTA
>JAKSZP010011508.1:0-15901 GCA_022478985.1 Massospora cicadina | reverse complement strand
GAATTATTGGCTATAATTGATTAATCAGGTAAGTTCATTGATGATCCATCTCTTCTAATAGAGCAGTTCATTAATGCATAACGTGACGCTAGATACCCCCTTGACTATATACCCCACAGCTAAATGTCAAATCATTTTCAGTGATCACCAGATTGCAGTCAAAGCAGCTGCAACACCAGATTGTCATTCCCTACTTAAAGCTGTCGCCAAATCAGTAGTGATGCTCATAGGAGGAATTACAACTCCTGTTATCCCTGCAACCTTAACCCCAAAAAAGTAAAATCATAGTGAACCAGCTATACAAAAATGTAAACAATGCTATCAAGAACGTGACAACTATAGCATGGATATCAAAAGCAAAAATAACCTTAACCATCATTGCCACATTTATTAAACTCCCAGACGCCCACATCATAGCTGAAAAAGCAATAACCAAATATCTCAGTGCCATTTACCTAGCTGGGAAATTTCCATTAAATCCCAATTATTAGAGGCATCAAACCCCATGCCGCAGATGCCCAGCGCCATTACTGTCTGCCGTGATACACACTCTACTATGGGAGGAAAGAGCTGCTGTTAAAGGGGCTGCTGAAGATGAGTTCCCTGAACCTCCTCTCCTTCTGCCTTGGAGGGATAAGCGGGTTCCGCTGCCCACCTGGGTGGTTGGTTTTTGAAGCATTTCGTTCAATCTGTCATTAGGGCGTTTTGTTTGAACCAAGTAGTTAAGTTAGTTTTTAGTCTAGTTTTAGCTTTGGTAATGTCCATCCCCTGGTCGGCTTGCCTCAAATAAATATGTATAAATGTTGGAATAAGTATATTTGTTTATATAGAATAATATGAGGTTCTATACCTCAATAGGGAAATTTGGAATTGTATAAATTATATATTACCTTCAAGTAATAGATATTATTATTATTGAAGATGTTTTAATATTTAATCTCTGTGTTAGTATTCTTTGCACAGCCACGTTGTAACCTGGACTAGAGCTCTTAATAATTTCTACTCGCATAGTATCAGCAGATCCCTTCTTGTGGCACTGCCACTTGATTATTACACCCTAGTTTATGTTTTTCTTGCTTAGAATCAACTATCCTCTGAAACTATAGTTGAATGTCAGTCAGGATCACTGGTGGTGTAAATTTCTTTACAAAGTAAGCTGTTTAGTCATGTATAAAAGGTTTGTCCATTCAATCCGTCATCTTTATATTGGTCATATGAAAATTGTATATTCTATCAACCAATCAATAATTCAAATTATTTACAATTGTATATCCCACTGTTCAGAGCCTTTGGTTAGTCAATCTCCTTGGGGCACTTGTTTAAATCTAATGGAACACCACTAATAGGGGTATTTAGACCATTGTCAAGGCTTGGGTGGCCCTCACGCTGGTTGGCTTCCATAATAAAGGTATTGCCACTATATCTGTCAAGAAAGTGTCTGTAACTCTCTCATTCCCAGCGAGGTGTGGTATGCACATCCACACCACAAGGGAACTAGTCACATGTAAAATTGGGAACAAGGCACCTCAGAAGGTGTTGGAGCGCAGGGGACCCGGGGACAGGATATACAACACAGGATATAACTAGTTAACTAATAAACAACATAGCTTTGTTGGACCCTAATGAGGAGCCATAAACAAGTGTAGATCTATGTTGGGGTTCTTGGATGCCTTGATCTGGAGGGGACCAGGGAGGCCCAATTGTGCACCAGATTCTGTCAATAAGTTTGTTAAAATAAAATTTCCTATGTTGTTGGAGACCTCCTTGAGGAATTCAGTACATGAATCATCTAAGGGCTATGCAAAAAAAACGTAAAACTAGTGGGGTTTTATTAAACAAGTCGACCAACAAGGAGGGTTGATCTCAGGACACTATTATTAAACACTGAGGGGAGATTTATAAAACTTTGGGAGTGGTGCTAAGCCTAAATGAACCAATAAGCGCAAACTATCATCAGCCATGGTACTGTAGCATGAGTAAGTCTGAACTTTAGTTATTGATTGCAGCTTTATTTTTCTGGATTTGGAAATATTGTAAAATGAACGGGTTTTTAGAACCATGCTATTCAAGCAATATGTAACAAACCATCACTATTGGTAACAAAGCTGGTGCATTATAACGCCCTCAATGTAAAGCTGGGCTGACTAACACGTGCACCTCCAGGACCAATTTGGGAAATTTGCCAGTACCCAGCGTTGGTCTAGGGTATGCTTCAGATCAGGAGGGCCTGCCAACTTTACCCCTTTAGCCTCCTCACTCCATGCCTTACCTCTACAGTCAATGCCTCAATTGAGTCATGTAACCATGATAATATCTCGTAAAAATATCTGTTATATTAGGATACTATTCTGAGAAACTTTATCTATACTATTAATAAAATCTGCTGTAGGAAATGCCCAGGGCTTGATGGGATAAACTATGAAATATTACAAAAAAAAATTAAATAAAATGCCCCCCTCCTATTGGCGTCTATGAATCAGTGCTTGTTAGAAACACGCCTATTACCAGGAGGCCATGAATCTTACGTTATAACCTTGTATAAAAAGGGTGACAAGTTGGACCTGGCCAACTGGCGCCCAATTGCACTATTCAACACTGACGCAAAAATTCTAACAAAAATTAAAGCAGCTAGATTAGGCGCAATTGCATCTGACGTCCTATCACCCAACCAGTTTGGGTTTATACCAGGGCGTTCAATCCGGAACAACATTCACCCAGTTGCAAACATTTGCCAATCCAAAGCAACTGGTGCCCTGGTCTTCTTGGATCAGGAAAAGGCGTATGACCGTGTTAGCCGGCCATACCTAAAAGAATGTCTACATGCCTTCAAACTCCCACCAAGGTTCGTAAAATGGGCGATGCTCCTAACAGAATCTGCAACCATGGCTATATGCGGCCCTGGATTCCTAACAAACAAGATTAAACCACACAGAGGGCTCAAACAAGGGGATCCCTCAGCCCACTGCTATACAATTTCAGCTTTACCCACTACTCCAGGTAACTGACTCACGTCTCATGAGGATAACCACACAAGGACAACCAACAGTCAAGATACTGGCCTTTGCGGATGACAGCGTAGTAGTTATAGCAAACAATGAAGATGCCTGACAGCTGGAATGAACTCTAGAGGAATACTCCAAGGTGAGCAATGCATCGCTCAACAAAAGGAAGACATAAATCATCCTCTTAGGAGAATACACAAACAATTGGGCCACAACATCAGAACCTTATACCAACACATGAAGAAAAAACCTTATCATTTTACCCCTTTGCAACACCTCCCACCACTCCTGTCTGATACATTGGAATTTGGCTAGAATCAGGGGGATATGCTAACGAGACAATGGAAAGTAACCTGTTACAACGGGTATTTAAACGCGTCGCCTCCCTCAAGGGAAGAACCTCAGGACTAATAGGACGAGTTACAGTTGCTAACTCGCTCATCCTCCCAATACTGTGGTACCAAGCCCACGCAATAGCCTTCTCACCTACCTTTATAACCTTAATCCGCGCGCTTATCCAGGGCTGGCTGTGGCCTGGCTCTCACCCTCCTACACGGATGGAAACACTATTTGGCCCACGCTCAAGTGGAGGCATGAGACTAATAGATCTCAAGAGCCACGCCAATCACATCCTAGGTACCTGGATAAAGGAAGTCCTTGCTCCAGACCTCCCGCAACAACATTGGTCCAGAGCAGTAAGGACTAACTTTGCACAGGCATAAAAACAAATCTAACCCACATAGTCCACCCAGACTACTTTCATACTTTGCCAAGCACCCTACTGCAACAGGTCCACATGGAACCTCCCCTCATTTCAAATATATCCTCCAAACTATCCGCTGTATGGGATGAACCATAGAGAACATGGGTACTATACAGGGAAGGGGACGACCCAGCCCCCATCCAAATTAAGAAACCCAGAAAACCACGCCCAGAGAGATATGCTTGCAACAACCCCAAACATAGCTAGGATTGAATACCTAGATATGTTGGACATTCCCTATGATTTAACCACACAGAAGGCAGTGTGGAAAATGACTCACCACCCACTCCTACAGCTGAGGATAAGAGCAAACGCCTGATGCTGTCTGAGAAGGACCTATAGGACGGTGGACCGCTCCCACTCCCTCCACAAAACATGTGCAGTATGTGGAGGGGAGGAATTTTGACATCCTCGCCTAGAAACATGCCCCCCATTAAAGCTATATGGCAGGAAGTCGTACGCCTGCTTAAGATCCAAAACAAATAGGAATTCTCAATATCAAAGAGCCTCCTCGCGCTCCAGATTAAGTCAACAATCCCATCTACCCTCCGCTCCCTAATAATACCCATTGCAATGTGGATAATCCACACAATTGCATTAGATGCGTTCAAGGGAATGGTCCCAACAATTCATGGGGTTATTAACAGATTCCATGTCCACTTACTGGAGCACTTCCAAGCCTGGCTCTATGGATATATGAGACCAAGGCAAAAAGCGCTCATAGAATCATGGTTCCCACTCTGGTTTCTCCACACAGACCCCTTCCTTCACACCTGCTCCATAGAAGGGGAAACCCCCTCAGAGTAGCGCACAAACCCCCCCCATACCTGGCAGACCCGCTGGCAACAGGGGTAACTTGAGTACCCTGGGGTGCCCAATTTTATAATTGTTGGTTATTTCCTTAGTTTTACGTATATTCAGTAATGTTCATCCCCTGGTCGGCTTACCTCAGCTAAATAAAATTATTAAAATCTGCTCAAAATGAGAGACTATCAGAAAGTTCTCAAATTAGGTATCTCAAAGTTGGAGATAAATTCTGAGAGAGCATGTTTTCAGGCTATATAGTATCTTTGACAACCCTATAATCTCACCTGCTTATTATATTATGCTACGCCACTTTATGTAATAATCATAATTTAAATGTTAGGCTGCAACAAAGATATTTGATTAATGCTTACCTTAAAGACCTAATTTAGCAAATTACACCTTAGATAACTTACCTGTTTTTTAATGTTTTGACAAACATCTGAACAATCAATCACTTATCTAATCTATTATTTTACTAATATGTAGATAAAGGCTTCACTTGGCTTACACTATACAGATTTTTTATAATATGATTAATTTACTTTGGATTACCACACTCAACACCCCACATTCCTATATGTAGTTGCCAAGTTGTTAATTAAATTACTGTAGGTTACATCGCCTCAGCACCTCCATTTACTGGTGGTTAGAAAGGAAGATATAATCCTTGATCCACACTAGAAAACTTTTGTTTTCCGAATTCATCAATTACCTCATTCTCAGGCCTAATCTTTGTATTACCTACTATATCATCTCATTATCAACTACCTTGCCCCTTCGCTGGCATAAGATCAATGTTGATAAGTTATCATTTTTTTGCCTTGGCTATCCGTCAGTGTCTAAGATGCAAATGGCTGATGGCTACTAATATAAAAATTCCCTAAGCTCAAGGATTATTTTTTGACTTTGATGAGCTTACCCTTTGTAATTGAAGCCTTGATTTTGTGCTTACAATTTATCCTTTATTTTTAATAATATCAATATATATCATTATATTTCATTTTAGTTTTTATAATTGTTCAGGTAAAAGGTTTGAAATTATTACTAATATTAAATTATAAAGAATCATTAAATTGTTTTTATTTATGCCAAAAATTGTGTTAAGTGAATTTGGGATAGAAAATATGTCAAGATCTCCATTTCCATCCAGACCATTGATGAATCAGCTATCCTAAAATTGCAGTTCCATTTGGAACCGCTATATAATGATGAACAGAAAAGATGAAAAAGTGAATCATCACGTGAGGATGATAATATCAAGACTTTTTTTAAACTGACCTACTAACGTCCGCTTACATGGATGAAGATGCCTCAGATCAATGTGGGTTTAGTCATTGACATAAAGGAACAATGAATACTTCAGTTGTGCAAAGGATTTGGAAGATCCTATTTGAGGATATTTTAAAAGATCTTCTTAGAGATGACTTCCAACCCATAAATATAAATATCATCTATTAATATAAAGTACTTCTTTTAACGTAAATTTATTTAAGTTAATTTTTTAGCTATCTAAAAAATCATAAAATGTCCAAAGTCTTGTTCATCCTTGCATCTTTGAAGCTCTGCTTTTGGACAATTGTGCCTTAGGTAATTCCCTAGGTGCGTGCCAAAAAGCATATTTATGGATATTTTTTATCTATCCTGCAATTCTCAAATGCTGCTCAGTTAGCAATTATTTAAACCAATGAGAATCCTGAGAGTTTTAAGAGCATATCTATGAGGAATTGCCATTTGGAAGGAGAACTTTTTCTTACATAGCCTCCCAGAAGCCTATAACTAAGAAAATTAACTATAGCAAGCTGGATAGCTGATATCATTGTTTGATACTACAGTGTGCATTTATTTTTATTATCTATAAAAAACCAATTGTTGTTAACTAAGGTTTTTCTATGTATTTTACAATGGCTGTCTTCATATAAAAAAAAAATATCTGAGGTTTTAAAAGTATAAGATTACACTGTATTTCCATTTTGTCCCCCATGATAGTACTGACAGTGCCAATTGGGGCTTAAATTTGCTGAGCTGACGAGAAGCAGTGTTTACCCAATGTTTGAACCTTACGGGCTGTCTTCATATATTTGATTTATTGTGGGGAAGGCTGACCATGGGACAGACACTTCCGAAAATGACTCAGAAGTGACGAAACTTAGTAGCATGGAAGGCACCCCAGAGAAGCGATGCTATCTCTTGTTGCCAGAGGGAACGCCACTTATGGGGAGGGGGAGGGAACGTGTGAAGGGGCCGTAGCCACAATTGAACATGTGTGGATGAAGGGGTCTGATTTGATGAACCAGACTGGGAACCAGGAGGAAACCAGCTGTTGGCAACGCGGTGGGAGGTATATATAAACATCCACGCTTGAAAGTGGTCCACCAAATGAGACCAGAATCTGTGGACAGCTTCTAAGAGGGTGGGGGTGGAGCCTGCGATGGCATCCAATACAATCGTGTGGATAGTCCACATGGCGATTGCAACCACCAGAGTATGGAGGAAGGGTGGAAGGGAGGAGGCCATTGATAGAGCAAACATATATCTTGACAGACTGAAGGGATGCGTTTAATCCTGGCCTAGCAGACGTTGGACTTCACGCCATATCACTTTAGAGGTAGGACACTTCTCCAGGCGGTGGAACAGCATTCCATACTGGCCGCACATGACACAGGATGTTTGTAAAGCGTTAGAGCGCTTAGCTGTACGATACACCTGCCTCAGGCAGCACCACACATGGGAGCGGACTTGAAGTTGCAACAGAGGATGGTGTACATATTTCCAGATAATTTTTTGGGTCTCAATGGAGTAAGGGATGTCCATCATGTCCAGGTAGTCCACCCTGGATAGGACATGGGGCCGAATGGGGATCACGCCATCATGGATGGGTAGCCCCTGTACCTCTTGTGTGAACTGAGGAGAGGGGCGGCCTCTCTGGGCTGTGTCCACTAGTACGAATTCTCCACTAAGCGCTCCACATGGAGAGGAGGATTCGTTTGTAGTGGGCTTTAGTCCCGTGAGGACCTGTGGCCGATGTGTGTGATGCGAGGTATTTCATCAGGGAGTGGGGGTTCGATGGATTGTTGAGGCCCAAGGCGCGGGAGAAGTTGGAGTGGGCTGCGCGGGACCAGTGTTGGGAGGGGAGTGTAGGGGCAGTGACGGCCGCAATCCAGGTGCCCAGGATCTTGGCAGCATGGGCTTTGAAGTCAAACAGGCCAATGCCACCATGATGATGAGGGCCAAACATGACCTCTAGCTGTACTGGTGGAGGGCGGCCTGAACAAAGCCATCCTTGTAGCAAGGCATACAAGGATTTGAAGAAGCTTGGTGAGAAGGGGATGGAGTGTGCTCTGAACCAGACTTTGGAGAGGAGCATAGAGCTGGCTAAAACAACCCTGCCAGTAAGGGAAGTAGGGTTGGCTCTGAGAGAGGCGATTCGCTTCATCACACTGTCCAGAATATTGCACTATTACTGCTGACGCATATCCGCCTGCCTCCATCCACACGCCCAGATGGCGTACCGGTCCTATGGTAGGACCTGGTACAAAGGGGAGCATCAGTGGGGCGGTGTGTGTTGAGTTAGTAGAGCGAGGATGTGGGCGAGCAGATGGGCTGGGTTGGGAACTAATTGCTTTGGTCCAGCAGTTCTGAAACCGACCAAGGAGGTTGATTTCACTTTTGGAGGCGTTCAGTGCCGCGTTGCTTACCCGGGAGTACTCCTGGATGAGAATTCAAGCGCGTGCATCTTGGTTAGTAGACACCCCAACCACACAATCATCTGCAAACGCCATTATCTTGACTGGGGCTTGGCCTGGCACATGGACCCCAGTGAGTTGGGCATTCACATTTCGCAGTAGTGGGTCAAGGCTGAAGTTGTATAGAGTGGGCTGAGGGGTCTCCCTGTCGCAAACCCCTTTGAGGGCGGACTACTTCCATTAGGAAGCCAGGGCCACGTACTGCCATTGTTGCAGATTTCGTGAGCAGCATCACCCATTTGATGGAGCGAGGGGTAAGCGGAATTGATGGAGGCAGGCCCTGAGGTATTCCCAGTTCACTCTATCATAGGCCTTCTGTTGGTCCAAGAATACAAGTGCCCCAGAGGCTGTGGACTGACATACATTAGCCACAGAGTGCACGTTTGGCCCTAATCGACCTTCTGGGTATGAAACTGAATTGTTCTGGGGAGATGGTGGCAGATGCTACAGTCCCTAATTGGTTAGCCATGATTTTTGTTAAAATTTTGGTGTCTGTGTTTGTTAGAGAAATTGGGCGCTAGTTGGCTAAGTCTAACTTATTCCCTTTCTTGAAGAGTTTGATGGTAAAGGCCTCATGTCCTCCTGGTAGGAGGCGCGTTTCCAACAGGCTTTGGTTAAGTGAGGCGAGCATTAATGGGGATATATATTTGAAATACCTTTTGTAGAACTCATATGGAATGCCATCTGGGCCTGGGCATTTTCAGTTTGGTGCACCGCGAATGGCTGTCCATAATTCGTTCAGAGTAATCAAAATCATTATTTCTGGGTATCAGAAAATGGTGTGGATGTGGGCTCAGTTGAGAAATTCTGCCACTTCAGCCAGCTGAATTGGATCAGATCGGTACAACTCATATTAATACTTTTGTGTTTCGATTGCCACTTTGGCTGGCGTATCTGCAATGGAATCATCCGATCTTTGCACCTGTGTGCAGGCCACGCTCTGGCGTGGTGCAAAATTTTTTTAAAGAAATGTGCAGTGCACTTGTCACCTTTTGTGATGCATGTGGCCCTGTACTGAACACAAACCGGATGTTTGTGTTGCCTTTTGAGTGCGTTGAGGTGGGCAGCTGCCTCCGCCCACTTCTGGCCCCATGCAGAGCTGTATTCTGTAGCTGGGATATTAGACTCCAGGTGTGCCAACTCTGCCAGAGCGCGCGAAATGACCACCGATGTGGCTTGTGAGCATCTGGAGGAGAGATGGTGAGAGTTGTGGATGGTGTCATCTTTGAAAGTTGCCCATGTGGAAATGGGGTCCGCGCAAAATGGTGCAACAAAATCTTTTGCCAAAGTTTCCGCTTCCACCCACATGGAAAATCCTGGTGACGCAAGCTTGGAGGGGCAGATTTTGCACCAATGTGGGGCCTTAGCAGCTGTGGCAGGTAGGTGGTAGGTTAATGAGACCAGTCGATGGTCAGAGAATTCCATTTTTGTTGTTTTGAAGTGGGAGATGTGGGGTTGGAATTTCGCCGGCATTAGGATAAGGTCTATGCGGGTCATTGACCTTAGTTGGCTATTGTGGACGTGGGGACGCATCATGTTTTTGAGCAGCAGGGCATGTCGCAGAAGTGCATCCATTAACCTGAGGGTGGCCTTTAGAATGCACAGTTCTACGTGACCCTGGGGGGCGTGGGGTGAGGAAGGCCACTGGTCCGTTGTTGTTTTTAGCCAACAGTTCATGTCATTGACTAGGAAAGAGTCTGGGGTTAGCGGCAGGGATTTGACCTATGAGAAAAATTCCCGACGCTTGCATGCACCATTTGGGGCATTTATGTTGATGATTGCGTGCACTATGCCAGCCCACGAGAAAGTGACAACAAGCACTCAGCCATTTAGGAATTTTTCTGAGGATAAAAATTTGAAAAAGGTTTTTAAATTAGCATCCCACAGTGCTTCAACCAAAAGGATAGGGATGGGAGGAGCATTGTTTTCTAAGCTTCCTGGGACCTCGTGGACAGTGGGACTCCTGGATGGCCAGGATATCCACGGGTAAATTGTGTTGTAAAAAACTCAGTTTCCTAGCCTGGGATGGGGAGGCCTTGAGTCTGGCAATATTCAACGTCCCTAAAGTGAAGGTTTCCCCCTTCACACCTTAGGTGCGAGGGGGTGGGCACCTGGGCCCACCAGCCTCCTCTAGATCCCCATGGGCCTTCACAGCAGCGCGGGTGTTAGCAGCAACGCTATCAGGGTTTTTGTTAATTTTTGTGGAAAGAGTTGCATTGGCTTTAGCCTTCGCTTTTTGTTTTCCCAACGTTGGACGATTTTTGCGGTGCGGATGAATTTGGTGCACCATTGAGTGGGGCAAAAAAATTTTTTAAGTTGGGGTGGGTCCCAAGTCAATTTTGACCAGAGCTTGGGTGCAACGATTGAGTGAGATCGAATCCCCATTGGATCCCCAGATTAAGTGGCCCACGCGGTGTGGGCTTCCCAATCTGATTGGTTGATGGATTCCCAAGTTGCTTCCTCTGCAAAGGTTTCCATGTCCTCCTGGCGTTGTGAGTCTGGGATAGTGGTGGTGGCCTTGGCCACTTCCCTGGCCGCGGCCCTGCGGGCCTGCTTGGCCTTCTTCCACTCTTATGGGGAGATAGGCTTTACCAGTAGGTAGCAGCCTTGTGCTCCCCACAGGAAAGCCTCTTTGGTGCTTGCGGCTGGTTCATAGTGCGCCTCTCCACTAGCCATGGCCGCCGAGGGGTGCTCTTGGAATGTGACGCCCTCCTTGGTGGGGCATGCATGCGCCTTATGGCTGAATGCGTCACAGTGGGTGTAAATGGGGGGCGCGCTGTCCACGGTCACCTGGAATGGGTGGGTGGTATGCCCTGCAATATCATTAAAAGTGGAGTGCAGGATCTGGGCTAGGTCCTTCATGATCTCCTTAGTTGGGGTCAGGACTGCGATGGCTTTGCTAGTGCACAGGTGTGGCATCAGCGTGAAGCATTGCATTTTGAAAGATTGTATTTCGCCATATATGGAGAGATTATCTTTCAGGTGTTGTTCTAAAATGTCATGTTTTACTGTAGTAGGCAAAAAGTCAAATGTGAGGAAAATTTGGTTTGATTTTGTCCATCTAGTGCATTTAATTTTGATGACCTGTTGCCCTTTGGGGAGGTTGACCACTACGCACACCGCCACAGCCTCGTCTGCTGCCTCTTTGCTTTCAAAACATAGATCCAGCCAACTGCATGACATAGAGTGAGGTGCGACGTACACTGCAGTCAGGAAAATCGTGTGCACATCTTCACAAAATTTTTCCCATAAGGCCATTTGTTGGATGTCCAGATACACGCGGACTCCAAATTCCACCAATGAAAGTGGCTGGGAGTGTGGCGTGTTGATGTACTGGTTGCATCGTGCTTGCCATGTGAGTATTTCTGGGGAAATAGTGACTTCCAGTTTTTTAAAATTTTCTGTCTATTCTACCAGTTTCTCTGGGGCATTTTCAAACGTTGGAGGCCGCGGGCCTTCCACCTGTTCCTCTTACCTTACTTGCCCAACTGCTCCCTGACATGGGCGCAGACTAATCTCCTCTATGAGATTATCAAACTAGATTCAGTCTTGAATTGAATAGGTTGCAAAAGTGATTGCAACGAGAAAGAAAGTTTTAGGCTGTCTTCATATAGTACCCTATTTTTTGTGTGTCCATATACTTGTGCATATAAAAAATAATTCTATGCGCTGCTTTTAAACACTGATGTTCCTTTGTGGGATATGCCATAAAAATTATATATTATTTTATTAATTTAGAAAAAAAAACTAGAAAGCTACAAGTTTTACTTAATCCTACAATATAAAGTTACAATAAGGACAATTACTATACATAGATATACTAGATTCAAAAGATTTGATATAAATGTAGTAAATAGTTTAAACTTCAATATTAATAACTTGCCTTTTTAACAATTTAATACCTTTCAAATCTATATCAGTTTAAATGCATCAATAGTATGTCTATTATATATCAGTGGCCTTGTTAGGTTCATTGTCAATACTATGCAATATTTGAAGTTTCTTGGGCTCAACTAATTTATAAAATTTATATAGTTATAGGTTTTACCCTCATCTATCAAAAAACCAAGCACTTTTATCAATTTTATACATCAAGAACTATTTAATCTAAGGTAGTTAGCCTGGCAGGGTAATTTCTGCTTCCATTCTAATTCAGGTTTTGTTCAAATAGGTCAAAAACCTGTACCGGCTAGAAAAAAATTAGTGTGGTATATTTATCCCAAGGTCAACACACCTCAAATACTTTTTAGAAATTATAAATCTGCATATGAGATCAGATGATAGAAAATTATAATTAAGATATATAAAATAAACAAGCTTTATGCAATTATTTATTTTAATTTATTTAAGGTATGCCAACCAGGGGATGGACAGTATTGAAACTCAAAAATAGAATAAAATAAAATAACCCTATAAAAAGAATGACTGGGAAGACAAAACAAAAACAACAAACCAGGCGGGGAGCAGGAAATGCTAACCCACCACTGCTGAGGGTGAGAGGTTCAGGCGGTTTGTCTGCAGACAAGTTTGCCATAACTATGTCATGTTGGTTGGAGTGATGGACTAAAGCGGAGAGCCAGGGCGTTGGGCATCAGTTAAGTGTTGGTGGATGACGGTGTAGTATGATTTCTCCACCTCCTCATCAATATTAACACAGTAGACCACTTCAACAAATTCCACTATGTAAAGTTCAGCCTGAATGTGGGCTTTGTAAAGTTGAGTTAATCAGAGATACTCTGGTGGGTGACTATATAAGATGGGTTAAAATCTTCTAGTTTAGCTACATGCATGACAGCAGCTTTGGCATAATCAAATAACTTTGAGATATTGCTTCAGGGAGAGTTGGGGAAATTGGGGGGAAGTAGATTGTGGGCAGCCTATAGTTTGTATTGAGCCACTGCTTTGGCCACTGCTTTGTGTAGGTTTGGGAAATGGGGAGAGGCCACAGCAGCTAAGTTGAGCTGGTGGTCACTTTGGTAGGGGGCGGCATTGGGTTTAGGAGTGAAACGTTTGGGGTGGGGCATCGTCAAAATCATAAAGGAAAAATTTGGCTTGACCATAATCAAACTGGCTGAGGGTTAACAAGTTTGCTCACTTATTATAACGTTACCTGATTCATCAATCTCGTCCAATAGGTCACATGGACTCTGGTTCATGAGAATAGTGGTGTTAGAAGTTGGGTGGGTGGTAGTGGGTGAATGGGTTGCTTGGGAGTGAATAACGGTCCAAGCCTGATTCTGATTGGCAGGAGTAGAATTGATTGGGTTATGTGGGTGGTTGATTTGGTGGGGGCTGATTTACCACTCGGGCCCATTAAATGAAAATGTTGGGTGGGAGTGGGAAGCAAAAAGACGCATTCAGAAACTGTTGAATGTGGTTCTAAAGCCACATCAAAGAAAGTGGCTCAGGGGCAGGATTTTTTGAAATGGTCAAGTCCAAAACAGAAGGAAAAAATTTTGCGACCATTATCCACCTGAGCCCAAAAAGTGCTCATGTGCTGCTGCAATATGAGCATGGGGGGATTTGTGGTCTATGTCATGGTAGTGTGGGATAATGGTGGCAGTTACACGAGTGGCAGTAAGGCGCTCTTCAATGGAGTGAACAGCAAAGATGAGATTGGGTCGTAAGACATATACCATAAGCCCCGCCATTTGCTGATTGTTCAAATCTTGGGGTGGGAGGTGGGAAGGGAGGGATGAAAAGGACACCACCATTGTGGTGTCTGTAAGCAGGTGAGTTTGGGTAGTAGGGATGGGAGTATTTTTAAATTTAAAGGGAGTAGAATCCGCTGCTGCAGCAGCCTCCTCTATCTGGAGTCCAAACTAAAATAGCCCTTAAAAGGGCGGAAATTGATAAAGACAGCTGGCGCAGATGCAGCGGTGGATAATTTGATTTTTCCTTGTCATCATATGGGAATAAACGGCTGTAGTCAACTCAGAGGCAAAATTGGGTTGTGGATTGAGGGAGGACAAGAAGATGGGGGTACTAAGGTTGAATGCACACCAGGTGGAGCGTTTAATCCCATAGGGAGACAAAATGGATGGATAAAGATGCCAGGCTATTTGAACCAATGCAAACATGTTTTCCCGCAGGGCAGAAAATGCTAGGTGATGGAGCACCGCTACCCCAGATTGGACTAGCAGGTGGCTGATCCCCGGACATATCATAAATTGGCATGGCCAGATGGTGGTGGTAAATTAAACTTTTTTAACTCAAATCGCTCAAAAGTGAACTTGAGTGGAAGGAGAAGTTTGCTTTATGCACTTTCATCATTAAATCTTAATTCTCGTTAATAATTGTCAAACTTGAACCTATAGGTTACAATTAGACTGAGTCACTATTTTTTCCTCTATAATTTTCCCTAAAATAGGAAAGAAAGCTTGTTACTATGCATTTTGGTATCACTTTAAATTATAGCGTTATGATCTTTTAATGTGCAAGTTTATATACCTATAATAAAATTAGTTAGGGTTGCAAATTTACTAGCATTTTCAATAACTAAACATAAAGAGTTTTATTTTTGAGGGACATATTTATCCAATTAGATATCTAAAAGTATTGAGTATTTGGATCTACCATATGCCTTTTGCATCAGCTTTGGTCTTCATAGACAGTTCTATTTATAGTATAGGTATCAGATCGAAAGGAAACACATCAGTATGATGCTGCTATGCAAAATCTTAGCCTAAAATGGCTATACAATGGTGGTAACAAGCTAATTTTAAAAACTCTCAAAGTGATTTATCTGACAGCTCCTTTATGCAAGTTATAACATATCAATTATTTTTATTTGTACAAGGATGGCCAACCAGGGGACGGACACATCCGATATGTAGGAGCAAAGAGGAGGCAGAAAAAACAGAAGTGGGAATAGAGAGCAAGCAAAAGAAAGAGAATTCAAAATATGACATGGCACACTTTGGTGTGGCTGGGGGCCACGGGTGGTGGGTGACTAGACCTTGGGTGGCATGGCGACCATGGCTAGTAGGGTGTACTGCCTATGGGGACTGTGAGGTTTTCAGTGTCATATCAGAGGAACCAGATTGGAATCCATGTACCCATCCGTTTCTTCCATTTGTGTTGGAGTGAGCCGAACAGCCAGGCTTGGAAGTGGTCAGCCAAATGGTTGTGGAACCTGACGATGGTTTGGTTAAAGTTGTGGAAGATCCTGTTGAATGCGTCGAGGGTAATTGTGTGAATAGACCATATTGCAATGCACACAATTAGGGCCCTCAGTGTCTGAGGGATAGGTGAGGATATGTTGAGTGCCATGATATCACGGGATAGTCGGAATTTGGTTGTAGGTGATTGTTGAAACAAGTGCATCACGTTGGCCCAGATATGCGCAGATGGCGGGCATTCTTCCAGGCGGTGTGCTAGTGTGTTGGGTCCGCCACAGATAGCGCATGTCTCGAACATTGAGAAAGTACAGTAAGCTGTTCTGTATGTGTGGCGCATGTATTGCCACATTGTGGAGCATACTTGTGGTGATAGGAGGGGACAGGTGACGAGGTTCCACACCTGTTTTTGGGTTTTTGGATCATATGCGATGTCTTGGTGGTCTAGGTAGTCGATCCTGGACAGAG
>JAKSZP010011507.1:0-15982 GCA_022478985.1 Massospora cicadina | reverse complement strand
TTTTGAAACATGAATGCCCGCCTCACTGGGGTCCATGTACCAGGCCAAGCCCCAGTCAAGATGATGGCGTTTGCTGATGATTGTGTGGTCGGGGTGTCTAATAAGCAAGATGCACACGCTTGAAGCTCTCATCCAGGTATATTCCCGGGTAAGTAATGCTGCACTGAATGCCTCCAAAACTGAAATCATCCTCCTTGGTCGGTATAAAACCTGCTGGGCCCCAGCGACCTGTGTCCAGCCTGACCCATCTGCTTGCACACATGCTCGCCTTCCCTGCCCACCCCACACCGCCCCACTTGTGCTCCCCTTCGTGCCACGCCCTACCATAGGGCCTGTCCGCCATCTGGGGGTGTGGGTGGTGGCAGGCGGATATGCATCAGCAGTAATGGAAAGTCATATTCTAGACAACGTGATGAAGCACATCGCCTCCCTAATAGCCCACCCTACTTCCCTTACTGGCAGGGTTGTTTTAGCTAACTCTATGCTCCTCTCCAAAGTCTGGTTTGGAGCCCACGCCATCGCCTTCTCCCCAGGTTTTTTCAAATCTATGTATGCCCTTCTGCAAGGGTGGCTTTGGTCAGGCCGCCTACCGCCAGTGTGGCTTGAGGTCATGTTTGGCCCTCGTCATCATGGTGGCATGGGCCTACTCGACATTAAAGCCTATGCTGCCAAGATCCTGGGCACCTGGATTGTGGCCATCACCACCCTTATGCTCCCCTCCCAACACTGGTCCCGCGCGGCCCACTCCAACTTCTCCCGTACCCTGGGCCTTACTAATCCATCGCACCCTCACTCCTTGATGAAATATCTGGCTTCCCACCCACCAGCCACAGGTCCTCATGGTACTAAGCCCCACTTAAAACGAATCCTTCTCTCCATGCGGAGCGCTGAGTGGAGAATCCATATTTGTGGGCACACAGCCCAGAGATGCCGCCCCTCTCCTCAGTTCACACAAGAGGTATAGGGGCTGCCCATTCAAGATGGCTTGATCCCCACATGGCCCCATGTCCTATCCAGGGTGGACTACCTGGACATGATGGACATCCAATATTCCCTTGAGACCCAGAAGACTATTTTGAAATACGCACACCACCCTCTATTGCTGCCTCATTTCCAGTCCCATGTGTGGTGCTGCCTGAGGCAGGTGTACCGTACAGTAGAGCACTCTAACGCTTTACACTCATCCTGCATCATGTGTGGCCAGTATAGAACGCTGTTCCACCGCCTGGAGAAGTGCCCCACCTCTAAAGTGATATGGCGTGAAGTTCAACGTCTTCTGGGCCAGGATCAAACGCATCCCTTCAGTCTGTCAAGGGATATGTTTGCTATATCCATGTTATCCCCTCTTCCACCCTCCCTCCATGCTCTGGTGGTTGCAATCGCCATGTGGACTATCCACACGATTGTCTTGGATGCATTTCAGGCTCCACCCCCACCCTCCCAGAAGCTGTCCACCAGTTCTGGTCCCACTTAGTAGACCACTTTCAAGTGTGGATGTTTGGATACCTCCCACCACGTCGCCGCCAGTTGGTCTCATCCTGGTTCCCAGTCTGGTTCATCAACTTGGACCCCTTCCTCCACACATGTTCAATTGTGGTTACGGCCCCTTTACACGTTCCCCCCTCCTCCCCATAGTGGTGTTCCCGCTGGCAACAGGAGATAGCATCGCTTCTCTGGGGTGCCTTCCCTGTTACTGAGTTTCATTTTTCTTTCATGTTTACTTTTGGAAGTGTCCATCCCCTGGTTGGCCTTCCCCGCAATAAATTTATATGCAGATGAGATTATAACAATAAATTATTACCAGACTGGAAAATGTTAATAGATGCTGCCATCCCAAATTGAAGAATGATGGGGTTTCCCTTGAGGTCATAAACACCAACAGTTATAAATTCCAAGGAACAGTGCATCATAGGAACTGTCATTACCCTGGACATTACTGACTATCTGCATGGTGAAATCCATGCACCCTGGAAAAAATGCATAATTGAACCCCATGTAGCCCCTGGGATTTTAATTCCAAGTCATTGCAAAATTCAGGCACTGGTCTCTAACTTTTGGATAGGCCAATATTGATAGAAAAGAACCAAGTAGTGGCCTTTGTTCATTTAGTTCCTGCTATAGAACTTTATATTATTTATTGCCTTTGGTCTGTTGAATAAAATATGATTACCAAAAAGAACAAGAATCACCGGCGGCCTTTGATGTGTTTGATTAAATTGACAGTGATCTAATATTAACAAAAGGACCATATACTTAAGTTATTTGAATGATATTCCAGAGTGTTCATGCAGGACGATTATAATCTTGGTTGCGTTAAAGGTATGGTTCATAAGGTTGGCGTCAGAGATCAACCCACCAATTTGTGTGTGACCAATTCAAGATTCGTGAAAAAGTGAATCCATACTTGCCAATGAAGTTGCTAAGCTACTCAATCATGGGTTGTTGGTCCCATCAACTAGCCCTTGGGAGAGTCCAATTTTAATTTTAAAAAGAAAGATGGATCCAATTGGGTTGTCATAAATTTATCATCAGATGTTCAAAGTAATGAAATAAGACTTATACCCACTTATACAGATTGACAATGATCTTTATCACTTGAGAGGTGCTCAATTTTTTGGCAATGTGCTCATATCTGGGTACTGGCAAATTGACCTACTTAAAGAGTATCAAGAAGAATATGTGATCATTACTGCAATGGACTATATCAGCTGATGTGGATGCCCCAAGGTCTATGTTATGCACCAGCGACGTTCTAATGAGCAATGGATACTGTGTGTTAGGTGATCTGAAGTTGTCATGCAATCTTATCTACCTGGACAATATCAAAAATTTCATTAAAACTTTTACAGATCGCCTTGAAAATTTAGTAGAAGTTTAAAAAATTAGCAGTAGTAAATCTGAAGAAAACCTCAGAAATGTCACCTCTTCAGAAGTGAGAATGATTAATTGTGGTTTGTTTTTGAAGCTAATGGGCTACACAATCAAAAACTAAAAGTTGAGACAAGTGGGACCATGTCTCAACCAAAGAGCATTTTTGATGTGCAGGTATTTTTGGGAATGGTCAGCTAGATCACCCATTCATTAAGAAATTTCCTTCCATTGACAAGCCACCTTTTTAGTTGTTAAAAGAACTTGAGAAATATTTCATATGGAATAAGGAAGCTCAGAACTCCTTTGACACCCTAAAGTATACCTGATGATGGAAATAATATTGTGATATCTGGTTTTGATTGACTTTTCATAATTAGACTGATGCATCATTGATAGCAGTCAGTGCCACGTTAATTTAGGTGGAGGAACTTGGTGATGAACACACTGTAGAATATGCAAGCTGTATCCTGAGTAAACATGTGTGAAACTATACTGCGATTGAGTGGGTATGCCTTTGGTAATATACACCTCTAAGAAATTCAGAGATATCTTCATGGAGTCCATTTTACTTTTGGTGACCAACCATTCCTCACTGAGTTGGCTGCATATTTTCAAAGAGCATGAAGGGAGGTTGGCCAAATGGGCTCTAAAGTTACAAGCATATTTATATGAAATTGTACATTGAGTTGGGATCACAGATCAATATGCCAATATAGATTGTCACGACTACCCACTGTTTTAGTGTTGCAGAATAAAATGGATGCATTTTATAAAAAAATGCTTAATGGTTTATTGGAAACCAGCCACCTTAGATTCACTAAGTACTAAACAAAATGATGGAAAACATTAAGATCATCAAAAGTCAATTGTTTAGAATCATCAGGGAAAATCCCTATTGGTTCAATGGCCATCTGAGCGCGTTTTGATATTTGGTGGCTCATAATGTAACCATCCATGAGGGCCTACAGAAAACTCTGGAAAAGGTTCAATGGGAGTACTACTGGGAATCCCTTAATTTTGACGTCGTAGTACATCTTGGTTGTTGTGCAATGTGTCAGGCACACAAGCCTTTAAGAAAGCCACTGCCTTCTGTATATTAGAGCCTAGGTTCTCATGGCATACCATAATTATTGACGTAGTAGATCTGTTGGCCATGAGTACTGAGAAAAGGCAATATAACAATGTAGCAACCAATCACCTAACTCATTAGGTAGAGACACGTACTTTAGTTAAAGTAGATGCCAGCAGTACTGCTAAGTTCATAATGAAGCAGTTAAATTTATTCATCATGGCTGCCTCAAGTTATTTTAACCAACAGTGGCAGCAACTTTACCACATATATCATTTGAAAATTAAATGATTTAATGGGAATATGAGGAATACTGATGACACCCTACCATCCAGGGACCAATGGGATGGTTGAAAGGGTAAATGGTACTCTGGATGCTACCTTGAAGAAGCTTGTAATTGGGAAAGCTTCCAGATGGGTAATGTATTTAATGGCAGTGACTTTTGCCTATATTTTAAGTATCTTTTATTAATGGGTAATCCCCTTTTGAATTGCTATATGGGAGTTAGGTTAGGTTTTCCCCAAATTTTTATATTCTGCATTTGAACCAAGTCTGGCAATAACGCCTCAAAGATATTTGGAAAGCTTGACGAAAGTCTGATAGGTTTATAGTTCTCCGCCTAAGAAATTACTACCTAATGGAAGCTCAAGTCAAAATAATATGAAGATACTAACCAGGCTATTCTTTCATTTTATAAAATTGGCAATTGGTATAACTATTGTGACACCCATGGCTTTAGACAACAAAAAGATTAGATAATCTATAGATTGGTCCCTTCAAGGTCAGTGATAAGTCAGCATTAAAAGCCTACACAATTAAGGATCTCAATGATGGTCATATTGTAAATAAACTGTATGCCAAGTTCTTAAGAGCATGCAAATAATTATCCATATGGCTGATACCATTTCATTATTTTTGTATACCTAATTGCAATAATATCTGGATGTCTGTTAAAAGTTTTAGGAATAGCTTAATGCCACTAAATTCTTTGGCAATGATTGCCAATCACTTCTCTTTATGGCTCCATCATTATTTTCACAGCTACTAATGACGCCAGTTCTTTCCTACTTTATTTCTTGTGTTAGAGACATACATCACCATTGGGTTTCTGCCACCTCTAGGACGTGGGGGGTTGTGCAAAGAATATTTGCGTTAGAAGACATTTTGGAAGAAGGTAATCTGGTTAAATAGGGAGATGTGTTGGCATTTTAAACAGATTATGCTTTTTCTAATGTGTTCCAAGATTAGTAAATTAGTCAGGGATAATCTCCTGGTTGATTATTAGTATTGATGATTTTTAGGCTTCCATGGAAGAAACTCAGAATTAGCATTCAATCATACAGAGCTATGTCAATGACTTTTAGGCTCCTGAGGAGGGAGCTTCTTATTTTATTTTGATTAGTTATATGATTAGAATTTATGAGTTATTGGGGATGATCACCAATAGTTTAGTTTATTTTACAAGCTTATGGGCATGATTGCCTACACTTAGAAGTTTGAGCTGAAGGAAGTTTTGACCAATAGAATGTCAAATACTGCAGTTATAATAAAAAGTTATTCTCTGGCAACTGATGCTGATAAAACCAATAGGTGAGCACTAGGTTGCCAGGAACAACCTATATATACTAAATAATTTCCTTAAAACTGTCTTATTCTTGGTCTTAGCGGATCTTACTAGTAATTGGTTTAACTATTTGTTGGAGATACAACTAGGACGACCAAAAATACTCTAGATCAAGATTTGATATCTCAGTTTAATAAGATGGAGAATTATAAACTTAATATTTCTGATTCTCAATTTGATCAAAGAAAGACTCTTTGAAGTTATCGACTTCCTAAATTTAATAAACCCAAAGAAACTCAGTAATTTGAGATGGCCAAGCCACTTGAAATGACTAATAATTTTGAAGGGGCTAGGCCTCGTTAAGAAGGTTGATTGCATCCAACTAGAATTCTATTAGAAATGATCATCACAATTATTATAATAATAATGATAATCAACAATATTGGTCCTCTAGTAGGAAAGATACTACCTTGGGCGGATCAAGGAAATCCTTGCAAAGAAACACTACATTTTCCCCTATAAATATCTCTAGTCTTTAATTAATAAAGTACCTAAATTCTTATATTGCATAGTTCAATTTTGGTCTATTTTCTTACAAGATTCTGTATTTGTGATTGGAACCAACTATAGCAACAAAACTATTATTTTCGTTGCAATTGTGTCAATCTTCACTAGAGCCACAGAACTAATAATTTCGTAGCCTTAATCACACCTGCTTATAGAATATCTCACAAAATTCTAATACTATTGTAAGACGGAATTTCCTAAATACTATAGTTAAACAAAGGTTAAGTTTTAATTGAACTGTTACTGGTCCCAATTTGTGCTTACTGTCTTCATACATGATGTTGTACTAGTATAAGGAATAAACCCTCACAAACATGTGCAGTGACCACTTTTCAACAGCCTCTACCTACAATTTCAGGAAATTAGTGGCATTTTGCATCACGTGGAGACTGGGGACGCTCCCCATTCAGTCCCATACCTATCAAAAAAGTAATGTTGAAGAGGCTCAGGTGGCTGTTGATCTCAAACAACTACTTTAAGCTGGTCTATTGGTGCTTCACATAGTCCTCGGGCCTCCCCACTCCTGTCTCACAGAAAAAGGCTGGCAGCCATCATGTGGTGATGGACTGTTGATCTTAACTCTAACCCCAAGAGGAACAGTTACTCCTTGCCCATATTGATGACTCTCTCCACTTGTCTTATGATACACAATACTTTTCTGCTATGGTTCTCACTAGCAGATATTGTAAAGTAGAGCTTTCCCGGATTAATCCAAATTTGTGCTCATAACCAATGAGGGTCTATTCAAGGTAAAGAGGATGCCCCAGGGCCTTTATGACGCGCCTGTCACCTTTCAACGTGCCATGGATGGGATACCAGGGGACTTGAAACTATCCTGTGTCCTTGTGTACCTCAATGACACCACTGTCTTCTCACAAAACTTCAACAGCCATATGAAACACCTCCAGGAAGCTTTTAACCATCTTATAAAGGCCTCAATAAAGCTTGAGACTTATAATTACTCTTATTTCTATTTTGAATGGAGTTCTTAGGATACAAGGTCTTAAAATATGGTATTCAGCCAATCCTGGATAAAGATGACACCATTAAGAAGATGTCATGACCTCAGAGCCTTAGGGATATTTAAGTATTCCTGGGCATGGTGGGCTATTATCATTAGTTTTTTCCTCGTTTGCTAAAACAGATGAGCCGCTGGTCTACCTCCTACAAAAGAATTTGCTTTTTAAATGGCGGCCTGAATAGAAACAGCGTTAAATGCATTGTAAAATTCTCTTTGTACTAAGCCTATTTTAGTTTATCCTCGCTTCAATTGAATCTTTTTACTATCCACTGATGCTACTGATGTCACTGTTGGGGCCATCCTAGATCAGCACAAGAAAATCAGGTCAATCACCCAGTGGCTTACTTAAGCAAGACCCTGGCAAGGCTAAATAGATTTCTAACATTACTGAGTGCAAGTGCCTGGATGTTTTATTAGCAATCAAGCATTTCTGGACCTACCTATATAGCACCCATTTTACCATTATCACAGACCATTTCTTGATCTGATGGTTGCAGCAGATGATGTACCTGGATGGCTGGTTAGCAAGATGGTCCTAAGGCTGCAAATCTATGGTTTTACTATTGTCCATCACATGGGAGCGATTCATCAAAACGCTGATAGTCTCTCAAGGATGCTAGTATTAACTGCCCTAACCTTCAAAGAAGACCAACTGTATGATCTAATTGGCAACCTGAGCAATGGGAGTTGGAAACTCCTTATAGCTAAGTTGAGCTCCAAATAATAACCCAAAAAACTCAAATTAATGATTGAATGCTGTATAAGAAAATCAACAAGAATTGGCTCCCTTATATCCACCTTTTTTCTTAAACCAATGTCATTCTTGAAGTAGACACAATTGTGGGACACAAGAAAGTAAAAAAGACCAACAAATGGCTAAAGAAAAGATGCTACTGGGATCATATAATTAAGACTGTCAGGATTTTCCCTGGGCTAGGTGAAAGCCTTGTCCAGGGTTGATTAATATCCCCATTTGAGGGGTGTAAATATCAAATGGCTCATTAGATTCAAGTAATAAGAGTTGAATCTACAAGTGTATTGAATTTGGGGCTTCATATAAGTTACCCCAATTTTGAGGAAATGGTATATTCCCTTCCCTTAAGACATGTGACCTGGGATATCACTTGACCTGGTCATGAGGGTGGCTTGATCCAAGTAAGGATCAGAATAGTGGACAATCCAGAAGGCCAGAAGAAACCCTACTTGTATGGGGCCATGACGATCCTTGAGGCACGTGTCCCCAATTACCCCTATAAAAATCCCTAAACATTAGTATAATAAAACACTTCCATTCATAAGATTTATTTCATCTACATTTTTACTAAGTTAATATATCTAAATGAACGGAGTCTCATCCATTGTTGCATCTGGAGCCGCCTCTGTCTCCTCAGCTGACTCTTGCCACCTGCAGTCAGCCTATTTGTTGGGTTCCCCAGCATTAGCACCAGCAAGCGCATCTTGGGGAAACCTGACAGAGACCAACCAGGAGGTTCCTGAGGCTTTTATGACTTATCAGTATCAAGATTGGGCCAGTCCCTGATATCAGCATTCAGTTGTGGCTTCATCAAGCACTTTTTTATGTCATTAACATTGATGTAGTGGGCCCTCTGCTTATTGGATTACATGGCCATACATATCCCATTAGCCGTGGATCATTTAATCATATGAGTCAAAGCAATCTCCACCCTGGTGCCAATGCGTAAGCCACAGCCCTCTCTACCTTATTCAATCCATTTTTAAACAGAATGGATGCCCACAAGCTTTGTTTTTAGGCAATGGGCTAAATTTTACCTCGCAGGTAATCCAAGAACTAATTTTTTTGGAACTAATAAAAGTTTCACCGTCCCTTATAACCCCTTAATTAATGGGGTGGTGGAACATGCTAACTTAACCCTCATCTCTATCTCGTGGAAGATGGCCACTCTGACCCTACCAGCTGGAACAATTACTTATCCAGCGCCATCCTGGCTTGCTTGTTGAATAAGCTACTATCAAATCATCATAAATTTCCCCCTCTGATCATCTATATGAGCGTGCTCCTCGATTACCAAGTAGCATTCAGCCCAACTCAATAACTACATGTCTATGAACTCCAATTTGACCATGAGGGCCTTAGATAATAAAATTTTCCATCTTTAAGCCCTAGCCATGTGTTGGGATTTTGTCAAATTCTTCCATTTCTGATACTTTTACACCAAGTATTCCAACAATAATATTGGAGGGGGAACTCAATAAATCTAATCTTATCAAGTCTAGTAATGACGTTATGCTTATCGCAATCAGGTGATATCAGAAGATTCAATCGCTCATTGATTGAAAAGGGCTGATAAACCCTCAACTACTTCAAAACCTATAAATATTAATCCTTTCAAATCTAAAAAATAGGTCTATTTACAACCTTATATTTACTATCTTTCATATTTTTTTGGAGATTCCATAACGTAATTTTTAGCCTTACCTATCCACTTCAAAAATGCAAACAAAAACTTTGAAAAGTGTTGCTCACTACAGGAGGCTCTCTGAGTTACTCTATTGTGAAAACGCCAATCACCAAGATGGATTCTCCTTTTTTCACCTGAAGAGTCTCAAGACCATGAGCAAGGAAGTATTTTATGATGGGTCCGTTCTGCAGGAACTGAAATCCTAAGGGTACCATCTACGTTGGAATTCCGTGCCAACTTAGAATTTTATGGTCCCAATTTAAGCTTTATTAAAAACTTTCAAATACAGCTCAGGCTTTAAGAAACATCATCAATCAGATGCTTGAGGGGGTTCTAATTCTTGGAATCTGTTCTACTCTATTTTGAACTAATGTTGTACCCTCTACAATGTGGGATCTATATCAAACTTCTCAATTGCCAGAGATTGGTACTGAGCAATATTTACACCATTTTGTACATCCTACTTTATACCACTTATTACAAGTAGTAGGAATGCATCATCAAGGGATGTTTAATAAATTAGAAGGATTCCAATCCTTAAATAATTATGTTTCTAAGTTCTTCAAGTCTGGCTCCAAGTTCAGTAAAGATAATTGTGATGCCATTATTAGTAATTAAAACCTTATCAACGAAGTGTAACAACAATTTGTTAATTTTGATCATGATATATATAGTTTTGTTGAATCACAGTTAATGAAGTGAGTCCAGAGAATTCAGGTTGAATGGAGAGACACTTTTTCATGACTCTCTAAGCATAATTAATTGATGGAAGAGGGAATTAAAAACCGCCTCTTCCAATTAAAGCAATTGTACTCTGGAATTCAATAGTTGAGTTAGCGAAGTGAAAAAAACTTAAGGAACTATGGGTCCTCAGGGGAACAAGGTCATCCTGGTGTTGAAGGATCTCATGGGCCACCTGGGGGTGAAGGGCCATGTGGACCTCCTGGTGCTGATGGACCTTGTGGACCCCAGGTACTAAAGGGCCTCTGGGACCTCCTGGTGCTGATGGGCGTTCAGGATCCCTTCAGCAGTCTGACACTCTTTTAAGCATTATTGAACGATTGTGTGAGCAAAATCATAGAGTTTCAAAGGAGTGTAATTTAACTCCCAATTAGGTACCTATTAATCCCCTGTTGTCACTTCAGTCCTTATCTGATGAATTGAATAATATGGGTAAATGGGAAAAGGATAATGACATCCTATTACAGGCCTGTGAATCTAAAGGGGATATGCTTCAAACGAAGACTAAAAACTTTGGAACTTAAATACCAGGCACATCAGGAGCAAATTTTAGAGTTATCTTGCAGATTGGATGAAAAAGCGGGGCATTACAATATAAATCGTCAGATTAATGAAATTTGTACTGAGACAGCTAGTTCCTATCCTCAATATTCTTTTCAAGCTATGGACTTTAACTCTTATGTCTCCACTCAATCAGAACAACATGGAGTGCAAGATTTAACAGACAAGACTCCTATAAGTTTAAACATGTATATAAAATAAGTACTCTCCTGGGGAAGTCAGTATTATCTCATTCCTCTATTTATATGAGAAGGCTCTGAGTGAGGCCACAGACCATCAAAAAATGAATTATTTACCAGATTATCTTACTCAATTAGCTAAAGATATCATGGTACCTCATTTGATGACTTATTCTACTTGGTCCAAGGTTAAGGAACCATAGATAAAAGAATTTGGGAGTGAAAAAACCTTATCCGCTTAGAAACAGGCTTTTATGGGCATACAGCCCCATTAAAATGAAACTATCAAGACTTCACTCATCAATTTTATAGAGGAGGTGTAGACTTTAGTATGTGGCTAATTAAATTTATATGATGCTATTACTGCCATTATATCTGCTTTTACTTCTAGGACTCAGATGCAAGTCTACCTTATTAGTGTAAAAAACATCAGAAGTATCTTATACATAAAGAAGGCCTTAGCGAAATTGACCCCTCAAAATCCTGTAAAAACCCCAAATCTATGACTCTCCAAGATCCAGTTGTCCTAAAGTCTATGTTGTGCCTTATAATGTTAAAGATATTGAGTGTAATTATCGTCTCTGATACTTCCATACAGAAGACCATTGTTATAAAAAGGAAGCTGATGAAAAGAAGAAAAAAGCCAAAACCAACAAGATCTTCCATCTTGATAATGATATGTGTATGCAGCAGGAACATAAAAAACCCTGTAAAGTATAATAAAGATGAACATTCGTCCTATTCCTTGCCCTCCTTGTTGGCTTTACTCTCTCAGTTTGGAAGTATAATCAACGGTATTAATTTTTGAGTGAATCAAATTAATGCTAAAGCCATCGTTGACACTGGATCTCCTGTGATGTAGTCTCATCAAAACGATCAAGTAAATTAAATTAACACCCAATATTTTACAATATGAAGAATATGGCATTGTAGGACCTCAGAGTACTTGATCAATTGGAGCTTTATCATCATTCCCATTGAAAATTGGGAAGTTAACTTTTACGGTTTCAGCAATCATCCTTGACAACTTGAGTTTGACCTTCTCTTGGGAACTCAATTTTTGCAGTAATTCTATATTATTATTAATTACCCCAACGTTTCTCTATCCTTTTTGGGGTATAGGGTTACATTGCTTTTAACTGAACCTGCTTATACTAGACGTCTGACATGTCTTTTTACAGAAATCAATGAGGTCCTATTCCATTCAGTATTATGCAGAAGGTCCTTGAGTAAAATTACCCCCTAAGATGGCTGAGATAGAAGAAGGGATTCATATATAATTCACCTGAGGTTGTGATTATTCCGCCAAAATCTCAGGTTATTGTCAATACCTTTTTACATTTTTCTATTCCCAAGGGCCATCTATTACAAGTCCAAGGCATTTCAAACCTTCTGCTAAAGAGATCTTGCCTGTCCTGGGGTATTGGATTATGCATATTTTGGATTGTTACCTGTTTTATTGGCAAACCTTACTAATGACCCAAAAACGGTAGATCAAAAAAATCTAAAAGCCTAGGTCAAATTATTGCACCTATCTCAAATTTATGACGTTGAAACTTTTGGATGTCTATAAAGATTTTGGGCTGGAAAACAATCCAGAGATTCTTTTTGTGGGACCTGCAATAGAGAAACACCTTACTAAAGACCAGGAGAAAAAAGTAATTCAATTATTGGAAGAATACTCTGACACATTTGCCAAGCATAATTAAAATTTTGGTAAAATGAAGGGAGTAATGCAGAAACTTTCTTTCCGCTTACTATCTATTTTAGTAATATGATTTAATTCAAACAGCACAATTTGATAATCAATACCAGGTGAGATAAGTATGAATAATAAAGTGAAGAGCTGGGTGAACGCGGTAAAGGGTAGCGGACCCAGAACTGCACTGCCCAAATGTACCAAGCGCACAGGTACAAATAAAAATCTCATTAAAAATAAAAAATTTGAGGTGGCGCCCCCGTGGGTTTTGTTAATTTTTTGGTAAAATACTGCAGCTATAAGGAAGTATCCCAATTGCAATCACTGTCATCGGTGGAACACAGGATATGAGTTTTCCTGGGCGTAGAAACACCCACAATGTGGGAAAAGTTTGGCGAAGCCCAACATAAATTTTTCCCACACGCGGTTACTTAACAACCCATACTATCCGCAGAGGTTGGGTAGATCTTGGGTTTGAAACCACGGAAGAAGTGAACAAAGCATCAAAGGTCAGAGTGGTACTTGACCTTCCTGATGGACAGCAATTGGTACTGACCAAATGCACCCGTTGGACTGAATCTAAAGACATTTTTATAATTTTTGACTATCTTCTGACCACGCTGGCGCGCAAAGTAGTCAAAAGACATCTCTGAGAAAGCTTGGAAGCCTATGGAGAAATCAAACAATTCAAAATGCAAAGATTCCAGCTGATGCTGACCCTTAGCACGGGGAAGGCAATAGCAATTATTTTGCTGAACCAGGATGTAGTAGAGGATATTACAAAAATACCTCTTATAGCATCCTTTACCATTGATGGGGAAAAATCCAGCTGTTACACACAACAGTGGAAAGCGCACCTCCCATATGAAACCACTGCCAGGTCTTTGGGCACAAGATTCACACTTGCCCCATAAAAGAAGGCCTGAAAGAAATGGAATTCTGTGAGGAGGAAATGGGCAAAGATGACTCAGAGTACGCCAAAATCATGGATACTACACAAGCCTTCAACTGGGGAGAACATGGGCAATATAAAATAATTGACCCTATTTCCCTGAAAGAACGAAAAATGGCCAAACAAGCTTGCAAGCTGGCCGCAGCCAAGGCAAAGGCCTTGGCGGAATCAACCATATTGCCGGAGCAGATCCAGGAAGACATGGAGGAATTTGAGTCAATGAACCAATAAGATCCTGTGGAAAACATACACTAATCTAACCAGATTGAATTTGGTAGAACCCAATTCAGAAATGAATGCAGAAAAATTGAGGTTTGGTGCACCCCCAGAAAATGTGAAAGTTAACCCAATTATGAAGGAAAATCAACAATGGAATGCACAAGAAAATAATGTGGCCAATAAAAGCACACAAGTGCACCATAATAATATATTGAAACCAAGCAAAGCCAAGAGAGGAGCGAAAACTGTGGCGATGAAAGGGGCATAATACACCCCAACTCCTACTCATGGTTAAGCTCTCCGCAGTAGAGGTGCAGTGGAGAGCAATGTGATTGAGGGAGTAGGGCCGGGGGGCCCTGCTAACCGCTCCTGAGGCGCATTGGGCATCTCAGTAGAGATAGGGACACTGAACATAGCGGGACTCAAGGCCTTAACATCCCAGGGCAAGAAGTTGAGTCTCCTATGAAACCCATCTGTGGATATCCTGGTGGTTCAGGAAACTCACTGTCCACAGGGAGAGGAGGAGGCATGGGAAAAATGCTCCTCCCAACAATATTGTTTTAGTTGCTCCAGTGTGGGGTGATAGTATGCGTGAACCAAAGCTTTATTATTTATTGATAAAATTCATTCCTGGATTGTCAGACATTCTCCTTCTCAACTTTCAAGAAAGAATGTTGGAGGTAAAAATGCCCCCAAATCCAGTACTATGATCGGCCAATCACATGTCCAGTCTTCTAATAATACTATGGTTAATGAGGATATGAGTACCATCGTCCAAAAGACCCTGGCGGATTCTTGGTGGAACCCTACCCATCAGGAAAATATGTTTTATAAACAAAATCAGCTTAATAAGCTAAGAACTGATAGTAGAATTGCTCTGATTCCTCGCCCAAATTTGAGGTGTCCATTACCACACAGGTCTGTTCTCCTCTGAGGTGAGAAAATTTAACCCACTGGTGATTGGGCGCAATTTATCAAATTATTACCACACAGGTCTGTTCTCCCTGAGGTGAGAAGATTTTACCCACCGGTGATTGGGTGCAACTTATCAAATCATTACCACATGGGTTGGTTTTGACACAGAATATTTATCTTTGTTCTGATAGGCTGAAAGCCTATTTTTCCTAATTTGGATGACTCAGCTTTTTAATACTATAGCCCCAAATTCCCATGGCCCCAAGATTCAAACTAGTTTAAATATGAAAAACTAGTATCAAATAGGGGAGCTTTTTCTGGTTTGCCCCTCACAAATAAAACAAAAAAGTAAAAAACTTAGTTTTCTTAAGAGTTTATTATTTATTTTAAATATTCCATTGTGGGATCCAGCGGCACATAGCACCAGCGAGCATAACCCTTTCTGGATTCTGAAAATTTGGTGCTCACTACATGGGCACGCCTGTACACTAAACCGTGGTTACTAACATGGAGGCCTTAAATGTGAGCAGCTCTTCTGGTTTTTCTTCAACTGAATCACGATTAGTTGCACTTGAGAAGCAACTAGCCAGCTCTTTCTCCCGTCTCAAAAAGGTAGAGCAACGGCCGTTCAAATTACCTATAAAGGACAGATACACCCTGGGTGAAGGGAGCATTGCTTTCTTTCTGTACGTGTATGAAGCTGCGATGGATGGCGCCACTGATAAACATAAAGTTCAGTACATTCTTCCCTATTTAAGCCGCAGAGCCCAAGAGTTGATCGTTCCTCACCTGGATCCTCAGCACACCTAGCCAGATGTTAAGAAGGCCCTCTTGGATGAATTCAGATCCAAGCAGAGTTTATATAGGAATAAACAGGCTTTCATGCGCCTTACCATGTATGAGGGTGAAACCCTCATTAGTTTCGCTGAGCATTTCTATCTCACTGCTCAAAGGCTGGCTATGTCTAACCTGCTTACCCTGGATGATGCTATCGTCCCCATATTAACAGGGTTAGCTTCACAACCCTCTCTCAACAGGCATATCATATCAGTGAAACGCCACTTTAAAACCTTTCGTGATATAAAAGAGGCTTTGTTAGACGTCGCCCATATTCCTTATAGGTGAGCTGCTGCCTATTGAACCGTTGGAAGTGAGGCCACCTGTGCCTATTCTCCCTGCAAA
>JAKSZP010011506.1:0-16052 GCA_022478985.1 Massospora cicadina | reverse complement strand
TAAATCCTCAATTATGCTATGTGTCTTATGGTATTTCCTATTCGTTCAGAAGCTCACAAATCTAAACACCAATATCTGACTCTCTTGGTCTCTTCTAAGGTAATTTTTCCTCTCTAATCGGGAACTCTCCAGACACAAGTAACAAAGACAACCTCCCCTCAATGCTTGTCTACATTCATAATATGAAGATTGAGTTAAGTAAGAAGCTACGAAATGAAAAAGACCATCTAGTACTAAAAAAAGATATGAGTTGAAAACATGAAGATATGGAAAGATGATGATTTTATTTTAGGGCTAGGCGCCGGTATTTTATACCTCTTGGACATCTCCTGGCCATACTCATCTATTAGATGAGTTAATTTAAACCATGCCAATCCGCTATAGATTATGGCAGTGGCTATTTATATCCCCAAGTTAATTCAGCCCTTGAATTAACTTAATTACAATTGTTTCAGCCCGATTGAAGTCACTACTACTCTTGTAATTGGGAAGATTTTAGGCATAATATTAGCACCTCAGCGGTGTATATTTGCCTTTCATTCATCCCAATTAAATTTTGTCATACAGCTGAAAAAATAAAGTAAGTGGGGGAAAAAGATATCTAGAATTTGAATAATGACGCACCCCTAATTGGGACATTGGCAGGCCTCTTGATAGTACTAGGTACTCCCTATTTGGGACATCAGCAAACCTCACAATAGTACTTGGTACTCCCTAATCAGGAAGTCCATATGTAAGTACTAATATGCCAATTATGATGATTGACATATATAAAATTAATATTCATTAATTGAAACTGCATAAAATTCATAAATGAAATTAAGTTTGTGCCATAGATTCACTTGGCTCACCCAAGTAGTTCCCATAATTGGCAATAATATGATTATATCATAGCTATATGCTATGATAATTGGGTATCTCAGATACAATCAGAGCGGTTATGAGGTGAATCTGATTTATCAGATTATGCAGATGAATTGGGAAGGATCAAAGGATCCATCAATGGGAGTAATCTATAAGCAAATATGGTTTTCTAAAGGGTTTCTTTTTGAGTCAACCATCAAAATCTAACACATTAAACAGTTATATGCTCAATGTGAACTAATTGAGAACAAGAGGGCCAAAATAATTACTGCAATTTCTAACTTGAGTCAACAACCTGCGTATGATCATCTTGCTCAATGGTTAATAATTTACAGGAGACCTCAATCATCTAAGGCAACAAGTTGACTGAATCCCCTCTCAAGTTCATATCCCAGAATCAGAACCCTCTGAAGCTGAGCTGATCTTGGTATTGGGTGTACCTGATTTGAGAAATGAACCCAATACCTTTAAACCTATCTTTTAAGACAAGTTTGAGCCAGGCGAAGGTAACATCCATTCGTTCCTCTTTGTCTATAAGCGTCCTATGGATGGAGCATTCAATCAACAGAAGGTCCAGCATATTACCTCCTGCCTAAGACAGTTTGCGCAAGAAATCATGGTACCTCACTTGAAGGTTTGCAATACTTGGGCTCAAGTGAATAACGCCCTTATTAAGTAATTCTGGAGTGATCAAATCCTCTCAAACCAGAGTAAGCCTTTATGAGTATTCAAATCAAACATGGAGGGTCCATCCAAGATTTCGCTAAAAGATTCTACCATGAAGCTCAAACCCTTGCCACTTACAACCAGATTACAGTAGATGATGCTATATCAGCTGTAGTGATTGTGTTCGCTTCTTGCACTCAATCACTACTACATTTGAAATCACTTAAGAGAAATTTCCAATCTATTATCGACATTAAGGAAGTTCTCATGGAGATTTCCAATGGGGTGGTACACCCAACCTCCGTGAATAACCCACGTTATTATATCCATGAAATGCCACCTAAGCCTAAGTCTAAACAAAAGAAGGAGCCATGCTCTTATTGTGGTCTCATGAGTCATGTGGTATCTTAGTGTTGGAAAAAGCAAGTGGAGGAGTTGAAAAAGAATAGTCAGCATAGGGCATGAGGCTCCCTGTACTGACCTACCTCCTGTGCTTCCATTAATTGTTTTTACCCCATCTACCAATTGTTATGTGATCTCCGCTCCTGGTGAGCTTGATGTTCCTGATGAGTTAGCTAACAAAGATACCATTTCTACTTACGCTTCTGCTTGTTCTTTTTCAATTTATCTAATTGATCAATTTCTCAGTGTTTTCAATCCCAAACTTTGGCTCTGATGTAACCTGGGTGGAAGTCATCATGCATAAAGTGAAAGTTTTGGCTATTATTGATACAGGATCGCTTATCAATGTAATCTCGTCCAGGCTTATGAAAAAAATCAAATTGGCGCTGGACTTGAACCATTCCTTTTTTTAGTACTAGATGGTCCCAACCCAAGGGGGGGATTCATCGATGTTTATTGATTTACGCCTGGGCTCCTAAGAGCCTGAGGCGAGGGAAGGGGAGGGAGGAGGCATCGAGAAAGGGAGGGGGGTTTGCGCGCCAGAGCTGTGCTGCAGTGACAACTGAGCGGGGGAGGGTTGGCGACATAGTGCAGACCTTCAGGGCCATCTCAAAGTGTACCTGAAAGTGGGTGATCATGTGTGGAAGGGTCCACACCTGCTGGTCAAAGGCAGCACGAAGGAAGGAGTTATGGATGGTCCAGATGGCTGTGGCATAGGCGAGGACACGGAGGGGTCGGTGGCAACCAGGCAATGTCTGCTCAAACATGAGGTCTTGCACAGGGTGTCCGGACCAGGGCTGAGCATGGAGGAGCGCGCGGTCCTTTGGCCAAAATGCGGCGACACCTGGACAGGTGAAAAAACGATGGAGGTGGGAGTCAATAGGCTCCACACAGCGGGGGCAGCTTCGGTGTTGGAAGGTAGGGCCAGTCCGGTCCCCTGTCCTGTATGAACAGTGGAGCACCCTCCATAAGGTGTTGGACACCTTTGCTGACAGGATGGGGTGATAGACGTCCTTCCACAATTCCTTAAGGTCAAATCTCACGGAGGGAGGGAGGAGCTCAAGGAGTCATGGGCGGATGGGAGGACGATCTTGGGGGTTGAGGCGAGTTGTGACAACTTGTCCATTGTGCACAATTGCATGGCGACGGGGGCTGAGGCCAGGGCCTTCCTTTCTGTATGGGAAGGCATGGTGGATCCGCGCGCCTACTCGTTTCAGGGCAAGGAGAGCCTGGTTCCAGTAGGGGGATGAGGATGGTTTTAGGCGATCGCCTGGGTGGTTTGTGAGCCACTCCCCTAATGAGGTCAGAGATGCTCTAGGAAGACCCAGAGCTGCTGACACTGACTGGCGGAGGGTGGGCGCCCATTGGGGCATGGGGGTCGCGTCCCAGCAGACAATTGACCATAGGAACTTCAGGAAGATTTTGGTGGCGTGGGATCGCGTGTCCAGAAGCCCTAGGCCCCCTTCATTGCAGGGTCAGGCAATGGTTGAGAGGGCCATTGGTGGATGGTTTAAGCCCCAGATCCAACAGCGGAGGAGTACATTGAGCCGCGTATAAAAGGCATCTGTGAATGGGCAGACGTGCGCTAGGAACCAGACTTTGGAGAGGAGAAACACATTGGCCATCAGAGATCGACCCTGGGGGTGATGTGCCGCCGGTTCCAGCTAGCAATCCTGGAGTTAACTGCTGCAAGGAGCAAGTCCTCATTGTCTTTTAGCGCAACTCCTTGTTGGTTGGTGAGAACGCCCAGGTGACGGAAGGTACCGCGCTCAGGTTCAATACCAAATGGTGGGGGAAGGTGGGGGAGCCGACCTGTACAATTGTTGTCTTAGAGGTGTTGACCATGGCGTTGGACGCCTTGGTGTACCTCTCAATGGTCACAGCAGCGAGGGCAACATCCCCAGGGCAGCCAAATGCAATGGCAGTGTCATCTGCAAATGCCATGGTGCGTGTGGGGGCTTTACCTGGGACCAGAATTCCTGTTAGCTTGTCCTGTAAGGAGGCCAAGAGGGGGTCAAGGGTGATGTTAAAAAGGATAGGGCTCAGGGGGTCCCCTTGCCGGAGACCTTGTCCAACTAAAACTGCCTCTGTAAAACCCATTGGCGCCAGGACTCTGGTGTGGAGCTGGTCATAGAGCGCTGATATCCAGCGCCTAGCTGCGGGTGGGAGATGGAAGCGGGCCAGGAAGCATCAATATACTTCCAGGCTACCCGATCATATGCTTTCTCCATATCCAGGAGAGCCACAAAGCCATTCACCTTACGAGAGTTAGCAGTCAAAGTCACGTGAAGGTCATTATAATTGTCCCATAACGACCTCCCCGGAATAAAACCGTGCTGGGATGGGGAGAGGCGAGGTGACACCCATTTGGTGATGCGGTTGGCCAGAAGCTTCGTGAAGAGCTTGTGGTCTGTGTTGATCAACGCTATGGGGCGCCAGTTCGCCAGGTTCTCATGGTCTGACTTCTTGTGAATGAGGGTCGTGATTGAGCCTCTGGAGTCGGGGAGAACCTCGCCATTCACCAAGAGTGCAGCGAAGAGGTCGCGGAGGGTTCTGGCTATCACTGCAGGTTCCAGAAGGTACACCTCAAAGGGTATTCCGTCTGGGCCTGGGGCTTTAAGCCGTGAGGATTTCAGAAGGGTTTCCATCACCTCCTGGATAGAAATAGGCGCCAGTAGAGCCTTATCAGCCCGTGGGTCAATGGGCGGCTCTGGAGCCCGCCACAGGAAGTCTTGGATGTCCGATGGGTCCACCTGGGTGGCATGGAAGAGGCTGGAGTAGAAGCGGTGTAGTTCCTGCGTGATTTCCTCCTTATCTTAAGTGGTTGTAGTGCCAATCTTCAGTGCAGTAATATCCTGCGCTGTTGACCGGGCTTTCTGTTTCTGAAAGAAGAAGCGGGTGGGGAGTTCCCATTGAGCATAGTAACGAGATGTTGTAAAGTTTGCTACCCCGTTCTTCCTGAAGTGTGAGCTCCAAGTTGAGTGCTTCCTGCGCCGCTTCCCAGTCTTCCAACCATCTGGGAGAGGGCGAAGGCTGGCAATTTCGCTCTAGATGTCTGATTCTGGCTTCCGCCCTTTTGACTCTGGCGCTAGCTGCAGTCATCTGGGCTTTGGCACAGTTGTAAGCAACGCGGGTGATGCCCTCCATGGTCACCGTCCATCTAGCCTTGTGGTCAAGCAGGTAGGGTGGGGGGAGGTGAGAGTCTCCCGGATGGTCATAGACAGCTTCTCCTTAGTGAAGGGGTTGTTGAGAAGAGCTGGGGCAACCCTAGGCCAGAACCTACGTGACGGTCTAAGTGTGGTGGTGAAGACAACGGTGAGTGACCTGTGATTACTCAGATGGTTGTCACGAGAGATGGGAGAGGAGACGCGGCCAATTAGCAGGGGGCCAATCAGTGCCATATCTATGCGTGACGCTGACTGGAAAGCTCCTCCATCATACTGGATCCTAGTCATGCAACCTAGGCCAGACGCGGAGGGTGGAAGCGCATCTTTAAAGCCACTCAGGCGAAGGAAATCCTGGAGGCGACTTGATCCAGGGCGTTCCTTTGCTGCAGGGGGTAAGAGTCACGGACGCGACTTATGGTTGTGTTGAAATCTCCTAAGAGGACTGTATACCGTGGGAGATTGAGTTGGACGAGCTCTTCCAAGAGCTGATTTTGCTCCTGACCTGCATTAGGCAGGTAGATGCTTGCAGCGAAGAAGGAGAAGTCAGGAGTGGTGAGTTTGGCCAGCATGAGACGGCCACCTAGATATTGTGAAAAAGAATGGGTTTTAATCCAGGGATTAAAAACAATAAGGGCGGCATGGTTTGTCCAGAAGGAGTTGCCTCCAAACTGTTCATTCCATGCAGATTGTTCGTGGGGGAGGATATGGGGCTCCTGGACAGCAGCGATGTCAATTTGTGCTGACCTGAAGTTTCGGAGGAGGCGGGCTCTCCGCTTAAAGTCCCGCAACCCATTTGCGTTGATGGATTGCAGGGCCAGGGTGCTGCCCTGGGGACTCATAGCTGTTCCCCTCCATGTCCTGGGGGTTGCCAGCGCTTAAACCTGATGCTGTGAGGCGGCTAGTTTTGAGTCCTTTAGCTTGACTATTAGCTGCAATCCGTGAGGAGCGTCGAGGGTTCTGAGGGGAAGGAGAGGGTGGGGGGGCGGAGGACCCAGTAAGCCAGCCTAGGATGCTGCCCCCGCTCCGTTGCAGGGGAAGGACCTTAGGGTGCTCAATGGTGACCTCCGCGGTGTCCCCATTTGATGAGTCTGAGTCCATATTCACTTCCTCCAACACTGCAAAGGATCCGCGCAAAATGGACTGTGGGGTTGGGGTAGGACTCTTTGAGGTGGCACTTCTACCACAGGCCGCGGGTTGCCAGTCCATGCTGGTGGGCATAGCTCCATTGGGAGCTGAGGGTTGATGCGATAAATCGCTGGTGGAGGTTGGTGGGGGTGCCGCGGAGCCCTAAGTGGGGGTGGCTGACGAGGGGCACCCTGTGGGAGATGCCTTGCGCTTGGTGAGAGAGGGAGTTGACTCTGGGAGATTAGAGGGGGTGCCCATTGGAAGGGGGGCATGAGCGCGAAGGTATCCCATACCAATAGTGGGGTTAGCTGTTTCAACTGCTAGGCGTAAGGCCTCAGGGGACAGGTCTTGAACGGGAACCCATTGTGTGGGTTGTGAAATTGCTGCTGCAGCCACGTGGGATAGTTTTTGGCCTGGTTTAGGCCCCTGGGTGGTGGCTAAGAGGGCTTGTTTTCGAGATGTGCAGCCACTACATAAGTGTCCAAGGGTGTTACACCATGAACACCGGGGGCGCGCCTGATCAGGGTCGACAAAAAAAATCTCAGGGCATGCCCCAACTACCGCCACACGAGGAATAATCTCAATGTTGCGGGATACAGTGGGGGAGGGGATGAACGACGCCCTAGCAGTGCGAGCTCTTTGAGTGGGAGCATAGTAAGAGGGGACGCTAAAGTCCACTGAAAGAACAGACCCAAACTCCATTAAACCACGATGGAGTGCCAGTTTAAGAGACTCAGGATCAACAGTCGTTGGTAGGTTGGAAAAAGTAACCCATGAAATTTTCTCCAGGTGAGAGCGTGTGCGGGAGATGCGAAGAGATCCGCGTGGAATAATGACCTGGAGGGTGGCAGCATGGTCAGCAAGGGCAGCTTCAGTGAAGCCCACATCGATGTAGTGGCCCTCCACTGATTCATGGATGGTGGTGTTAATTGGGAATGTCTCCGCAATCGCTGCAAAGTATGAGAAGTAATCCTCTGTATAGAATTTAACAGGGTTATGCCCATAATAAAGGCGAATTGCGTGGGAGAGAGTTGAGCGAGGTAGAGCTTTTTGCGCTCTAGTTTCGGCCCATTTCTTCTTAACATCAGCAATAAACGCCAATTCACGGGGATCAGCTTTGGGTAGCGTTGGTTCCAGAGGTTTTTGCCACGCCCCAGTGGCTCCTTTGGCACGTTTGTGTTTGCTTTGGGCTGCAATTGCGGGTTGAGTGTGAGCTGGTGGCTTGGACAAGTTTGCGGAGTTCCCTTGTTGCTGGAATGTTACAGAAGTTGCTGGCGTCATATTAAATTGAGAGGCGTTTTGTTGGGCCTCGCTAAATTGGGGAGGCCCATCCAGATTGGAATTAACTCCAGCCAATTGGGAGGAGGGAGATGTTTCATCACCATCCGAATCTATTTGGGTAAATTCAGCCCGAGTATTTGCTGTGATTTCGTGGGCAAAACTCACTGGCTGATTGGTGAATTGGTCGTTTTCAGCATATGGAGATAAAGTGCCGACTTGAGAAGTGCCAATTACGGGGTTTAAATGGGACGGGTGAGATTGGAACTGGTGTGAAGTTCCAAAATCCGAACCATTTGAATCCTCATTGGGAAGAGTAGATTGTCCCAATTTGGTGCTTAGTGAACCAGAATGTGCGGCTAATCCAACCTTACATCTGAGGATTTGGGGGCCAGGTAGCTGGGTATCGCCCCTCATGGAGGGAGCCAGAAACACGGCGTCAGCAATAATAGATGGGGCTGAATTAGCTGATACAATGGGGGAGGTGAATGCCTGGATGGGCTAAGTTTCATTCAACTGATCAGACGCCATTAAAACAGCGTGGGTGATGGCCTCCTTGGTTGGAGGGGGCCCAGCGGGTTGGTGGGAGGCAGCGCACACAGAGCTGTTAGGCGTGCAGGTTGCAGAAGTGCGATCAGGTGAACTGGCGCTAGTTGGAGTAGCTCCAGGTTGGGGGGTGGTGCCTGCTTTCATGGCTGCTGCTTGAGAGTGGGTGATTCTGGTTGACCCTGAGGTGGGTAACCGAGGGTTGCTTCGTTTGGGGTGGTGCTGTATCGTTTGGCATAGCCTGTGGGTTCTTTTGCGGGGTTTCTCGCCATATTTGCTAATATTTTTCGTAAATCTCTTTAGTGGAGCTAAATTTCAGGCTGAATTGATTTTCGAAAAGCGATGCTTAGCAGAAAGAGGGACTTGAACCATTCCCAAGACTATGAAATGGCTGGTCCTTTCTACACCAAGTCTATAGGAGCTTACTCCTCTCTTCCAATGCGCTTTGGAAAATTGGTTTTGTTGGCCCCTGCAAAATTATTGGATAACAATTGCTATGACTTGCTCTTGGGAACTAAGTTTCTCATAGATTTTGATGCGATAATCAGCCTTAAAGATAGTTACCTTTTTTTAATTGGGTACTGAGTACCTTTAATTCTACAGGATGTCCCCAATAGCAAAGGCAAACTCAAACGACGTGTTTTTTGTTGGAACACCCCACTTCTATCTCTTGTTTAGAATACCAAATTTTGAGACCACGAACTATACTTCCATCTCCATCAGCTTATGCCTCTGAGGGCATGCCATTATATTCTAACTCTCCAATTACCATTTCCCCAAAAGCTCAAGTCATCATTGATATGGGAGTACAAGTTTTTGTACCCACTGATCATGTGTTAGAGATCTTTGGTAACCAAAATCCCTCTCATTTGGAGGCTTTACTCTGCCCTGGTATCCTTTATCCTGCCTATGATGGGACTGTTTCAATTCTACTGGCTAATCTCACTTCTCAACCTATGTGATTGAATTGCAATAACCCCATCGCCTATGTGCAGCCTACTCCTCTTAGTGGAATCTTATCCGTTTCAGGATGTGGAGAGCTACGTGAATTTGGTCTAGAAGACCCCCTATTGTTGCCAGAATTAATGTCAAATTTGGGGATTCTCTCACTCCAGAACAGCAACTTGAAGTTGAGGCTCTGATTGAAGAATATGCGGATATATTTGCTCAAGGTTCTTGATGAATTTGGACTAATGAAAGATGTATAGCATCAGGTAAAAACCGGTGATGCTCCACCTATTTGAGCTCGACCATATCATAAATCTAAAGTGGAAAAGGCTCAGATCTCATTAGAATTGAAACAACTCCTTGATGCGGGGCTGTTAACGCCTTCTAAAAGCCCATGGGTTACCTTTACCACTCATTAGAAAAAGATGGGCCATAGAGTGTTATGGACTATCATCAGCTCAATGATGTTACACAAAAGGATTCTTATTCTCTACCTCGCATTGATATTTCTTTAAGATTATTGTCTGAGTCACAATATCTCTCAGCTATGGACCTTATGAGTGGCTATTGGCAAATTGATCTAGCTCAGGAAGTTCGTCGAAATTGTGCTTTAATATCTAGTGAGGGGTTATTTGAGCCCACTCATATGCCACAGGGGCTTTGTAATGCCCCTGCCACTTTAAACAAGCCATGAATGGCTTATTTAAAGATTTGAAACTTTCTTGTGTTTTTGTATATTTAGACGATGTTACTGTGTTTTCTCGCACTTTTAGTGAGCATTTGGATCATTTTAAAGGAAGTCTTTGTTCATATGCGTTGTGCTTCACTTAAGCTAAAATCATCCAAGTGTGCTTTTTTTAAGATTGAGATGTAATTCTTAGGTCATAAAGTTAATCACAGGGGATTTTACCCTTATCTAATAAGATACAAGCTATTTTGGACATGCCTGTCACTAAAAGCTTGCACTATATTCAAGTGTTTTTAGGGATGGTTGGTTATTACTAACAATTCATCCCTCATTTTGCGGAAATTGCAGAGCCTTTGGTTTACCTTTTGCACAAGGAAGCTCCTTTTGTATGGGAAGAATCTCAGCAGCAAGATTTTTATCTGTTGCGCCAAGCTTTAATGAGTGCCCCAGTCTTATCCCATCCTGACTTTTCCAAACCTTTTATATTATTTACTGATTCCAGTGATATTGTTATTGGAGCAATTTTAGATCAACATGATACTAACTTAGTTGATCACCCCATCGTGTATTATAGTAAAACCCTCTCCAAGGCCAAATGCTATTATAGCATTACCGAGAGAGAATGCCTTGCTGTCTTGCCTGCCATCAAGCCCTTCCACTTTTACCTCTATGGCAAGTATTTCACTATAGTCACAGATCACGCTTCCTTAAAATGGTTGCAAAAAATGAAGGATTTAGATGGGCATTTACTAGATGGGCTCTAAAGCTCTAAAATTATGACTTTACTATTCAACATCACGCTGGCGCTATTCATCAAAACGTTGATGGACTTTTTCAATTGCCTATCCTAACGTTACTTTCTGCTGAGGAGGATCGCATCTATGACTTGATTGGTAGGCCTGAGCTCTTATATTGGGAATCTAAGGATGTTATCTCGAAGTTACAATCCTTAACTGAATATACTCAGGTCAAAGAAGGTTCATTATACAAAAAGTTGGGCTCTAAATGGTTGCCCTTTATTCAGCCCTCTGAAAAACTGATACTATTATGGAGGCCCACCAAACCGTAGGGCATGGAGCTGTTTCTAAAGCCCTACAGTGGTTGAAAACTCATTGTTATTGGGATAACATGCTGAATTGGTACACGATGTGTTGGAGTCTTGTTTTACATGCCAACAACAATGTGGTGGAAATCTGATGTTTCAACGCAAAATTGTGGGCCCTTCTGAACCTTTCTCTACTATAATTATTAATGTGGTAGGTCCTCTCCCTACTGTCACTTATGGGCAACAATATAATATGTTAGCTATCGACCATTTCATTAAATGTATTGAAGCTATCTTAGTTTCCACAGTCACCTCAAAGGCTACAGCGTCCTTTCTTTTCAAGCAAGTTTTCACTAGGCATGGTAGCCTGAAAGTCTCGTTATTGGATAATGGACGAACTTCATTTCTCATGTGGTATCTAAGCTTACTAAGTTAATGGGTACTTATCAGTCATTCACGTCCCCATATAATCCTTTTACTAATGGTGCAGTTGAACGAGCAAATGGCACACTTGTAGCCATTATTTGAAAGATGGCTTTCCAACGACCCTAGTATATGGAATCTCTACTTGCCTAGTGCAATGTTAGCCTATAGAGTTAGCTATCATAATATATATGGAATGTCTCCTTTTTAAGCTTTATATGGTCGGGATCCTATCCTCCCCTCAAATGTACAACCTATACTTTATGAAGGTACCCCGCAAACTACTGTTTTAGCTATGAGGAGACTCTCTGATGAAATCATTTGATTGCAAGCTTTAGCTTCAAGTTCCCTTGCTGCTACCACCTTTAAGGAGGGAACAAGAACTAACGCTAGTAGTCCTATGCTACCAGAATATCAAGTTAGGGACTTAATACTCTTCTATCACCATAGGCTGGGAGGAAGGATTCACAAACTAGACACCTTATGGGCTGGTCCATATTGTATTAATTGTCTTTATGGTATTAAATACTCCATTGTCTCTGTTGATACTGGTACTGTTATCAATAGAGTGCATAGTAGATTTCTGTGTAAGTATGTGCCCCCTAAGCAAGATCTTATGGGTGGCATTGTTAAGGATTCATCTACGATGACCAAATTTACTCCGGATTAAGATTTGATATCTCAGTCTAATAAGATTGTAAAATCTACACCAGAGATATCTGATTTTAGGTTGGACTGACGATCCACCTTTTGAAGTTATCAACCTTCTTTGAAGGATGATGTTAATATATCTGAAGAGGCTGAAAATCATATAAGAGGATCGGACTCATCAAATAAGATTATTATCAAATCTAGCCATCATAAGTATGGCCTTAATAATCAGTGATATTGGTCATCTAGTGATGAAAGATCTTCCCTTAAGAGAACCTCAAAAATCCTCGTGCATACCTACTAATCTACCCTATAAATATCCCTCATTTTTAGCTAATAACTACCATGATTTTGTCTTAATTATTCTTATTTTGATCTCTGTTCATACAGGATTCTGTATCTCTGATTAGAATCAACTATAGCAACGGAACAAATAACTTCGTTGCAATCAAGTCAATATTCACTAGAGCCATGGGACTAATAATTTCATAGCCTCTGTAACACCTGCTATTCAAAATTTCTTACAAAATTCCAATAGAAGCAATAACTGGATTGCTGGTGGAACAGCAAGATAATGCAAAAGCTTTATTTGAAAAATACAAGATTAATTTTTTACAATAATTAAGATCTGGAATGCATCCAAGGGGTGACACATCGGATAGATATGGGGGATCACCTTCCCATTTGATCATGGCCTATTAGATGTTTAAAGTTGGTAATAGGTTGTCTCTGAAGAGGTAGATAAACTTATTGAATAAGGGATGCTAGAGCCATCAAACAGTCTGTGGGCATCGCCAGTGCTCATTGTGAAGAAAAAAGATGGCACAAATAGGGTGTTTATTGATTATCAGAAGCTTAATAGCGTAACAAAGAAGGATTCCTACCCCCTTTCATGGATTGATGATGCATTGGATCGATTGGGCGGGTCAAATTTTTTTCTTCCATGGATTTGATCTCAAGATATTGGCAGATCAGATTGCCATTGGTGGAATGGGAGAAATGCGCTATCATCACTTTGAAGGGGTATTTATCTCACACATATGCCACAGAGTTTGTGCAACGCCCCAGCTTGTTACAGCATGCTATGGATATGCTTTTAGGTGAATTGAAGATGTCCTGCATCTTAGTTTACCTTGATGATATCAATGTGTTCTCATAAACGTTTATGGAGCAACTTGCCCATCTGGAACAAGTGTTTAACAAAATTTCTAACCCTGATATCAAAATCAAGCCTCAGAATTGTCACTTTTTAAAGAACAATTATAACACCTCAGGTTCATAGTGGATTAAAAAGGGCTTAACCCACAGCTGGCAAAGGTGGAAGCAATAAGCAAGATGATCCGCCCAGATAATAAACGGGATATTCAAGTGTTTCTGTAAGGGTTGGATACTACTGACGGTTCATTTTTAACTTTGGTTGTATTGGGGCCCCGCTTTTCAAGTTGGTAAAGAAAATGCCGCTTTTGATTGGACAGAACAATGCCAGAACGCTTTTGATGTGTTGTGAACTTCGTTAGCAAGTGCACCCATTTTGCAATGTCCCAACTTTGACAAACAGGTCATAGTACATATAGCAGCTCTTTTTTCTATAGGGACAGTATTATCCCAGAAGGATGATGGTGTCATGGAACACCCTGTCAGGTTTTGCTGTCAAAGTTTGAACTGTCATAAACAAAACTACACTGTGACCAAGTGGGATTGCTTGGCAGTGATTTACGCATACAAACAGTTTCAGATATATCTACATGGAGTAAAATTCCAAGTGGTGACAGATCACGCTTTCTTGCACTGGCTGCAGAATCTCCTTGAACCTGAAGGATGGCTCACGCGTTGGGCACTGAGGCTTCAGGTGTACAATTTTGAGATTGTACACCAGCTAAGCAAAACACCAAAATGCAGATTGTCTTTCCTGAATACCAACCATTACCATCACAGCATATTTGGCTGACATTTTGTATGATAAGATGGTGGTGAACAAATACCATGATGAGCCACCACAAGTGATCAAGGTACTAGATGGGCTTAGGAAGAATACTTACCTATGTGAGGGGGAACTATATAAGCAGATTGGAGACTCATAGCTGAGTTTCCCTAAATCTTTCACTAGACCTACAATTATTATGGATGCCCAATGGGTGGTAGGACATGAAGGATTGCGGGTCTAGTGTAAGGTTTAGGGAGATTAAAAGTTGAGTTTCACTAAACCTTCTGCTATACCCACAATTATTATAGATGCCCATTGGGTGTTAGGACATGGAGGATTGTGGAAAACGTTAGAATTCTTGCAACCATGCTACTATTGGGAGAGCATGCATTATAATGTTCTGGAAATGGTAAGTTTGTTGCCATCATTGTCAAGTGGAGAAGTTATTCCACAAGAAGACCACATAACAGCTGGTTAAGCTTCAGTTCACCTGTCACACCGTTTCCCTTGATGTATTGGGACCTCTGCCAACTGACGTCAATCAATCTAAGTATATAATCGTTGCAATTGATCTTTTACAAGATGGGTGGAGGCCAGGGCAATTAACGAGTTGGTATTGGTCACTACAGCCAAGTTTATTATAGGGTGCGTTATTCAGCAACATGTCTGCCTGCAGTTCATTTTAATGGACAATGGAACCAATTTCACTCCGCACATCTCGCCCAAGTTGAACAAATTGATGGCAATCTGCGGAGTTTTGACCACACCCTACCATCCAGAATCAAATGGAATGGTGGAATGGGTTAACAGAACCTTAGCGAAAATACTCCATAAGTTGGTGAGGGATTGACCCTTGAAAGGGAGTACCCTCCTACATACAGCTGTATTTGTGTATAATATCAGCTATCATTCGTCCACTGGCAAGAGCCCTTTCCAACTGATGTATGGACAAATCTGGCTCTGCCTGCCCTGCTTTATTCGCTTGTAGAGGACACTGGTGGTGTGGAACCCAGCAATATCTGATTATCAAACGGAAATACTAATCAAGCTACAAATGGAAGCCTATTAGACCAGTTTGTCCAAGAAGATTTAAAATCAGGTGGCCAACTAGAAAAGATAGAGCAGACTTCCGATGTTCGCTATAAGAGATTGTGCCTTATTCCATGACCATTACAGATTTTGGCGGAAAAACAAGCTCTCTAACAACTGGGCTGGGCCATTTGAGATAATCAATAAGACTGGCATGGACGCCTATACCATTAAGGAACATTTGGGGAGTTGGATTATCAACCAAGTTCAGGCAAAGTTCCTTTGAGCATATAAGCAATAGGAGCATATCATCCAGTAATGAGAGGGCAATGTCAAGAAGTTGATATGACTGGATGATGTGCTAAATATTCCAGCAAATCGGAAATTGGAGTTGAGACAAGTCTTTAGATTGACAGAAAAATATAGGTATGAAAAGCGAATCAATCAAACTGTCAACCTATCAGCAAATCAAGGGAAATTATGCTGAGATCTTTAATTAAATGAAAACTCCTAGAAAAGGGAAAACTAATAGAAGATTACTAAACAGAAGATACATCTGGCTTGGGAGACCGAGATTTAAGAGTTGAATAAAAAATTGAGAAGGGAGGTCATTTGGGAGGTTTTTGCGGATAAGTCTGCGATTAATAAAAGATTAATAAAGTGTCAATAGGGGAAATCACTCCATATATCATTTATTGGGTTTTTTATTAGAGTCACGATTTTCATATCATCTGATTCAGTTGCTCAGTGGCTAATGCCCTGCGTAAACCAACATAGCGGAATTGAGTCGTTATGCTGAAAATTAACACCATTAATGGTGAATTTTATACTCACTCAATGTATGCATATGATAGTTGCTTTATGTTTCATCAAAGGAGGAGGAATAGGAGGTGATGATAATTTTGAATATGTGCCAGCTAGCAAGCAACGCTAAGGTCAACTTGTCAAAAACCCAGAAAGACCCAATGGCAGGATGGCGATGTTAGATGTGGCACCATTGAGCTTAATCCCCTGGATGGCAACAGGGTAGGAGTTTTTGTATCATGGTGTCCCATCCATGTGTGGCCATATCCACATGATATACGGCTCATAATTGAATGTGATCTTAAGGAAATGGCTTGGCAATAGTAATTACTGATTTATTCTATCATGAGAGCTATTTTTAAGAAAATTTTTATTTTTTCCATAATATAGTACATTGTAAGATCTGTTTCACTACCTGCATCTTCCATAAGAGCATTAATAGTTTGGTTATCCAATTTTCTGGTGGAGAGCATCAAAAATCAGTTATGAAAA
>JAKSZP010011505.1:0-16104 GCA_022478985.1 Massospora cicadina | reverse complement strand
CCATCGATTGGACACTGGTGATCATCCTCCAATAAGGTCTCGTCCAATCCGCCACTCTTGGGCAGCGGAAGATGTGGTTACTGAAGAAATTGATAAGTTATTACAACAAGGGATGCTTGAGCCATCCAAAAGCCCGTGGGCTTTGCCAGTTCTAATAGTAAAAAAGAAGGACGGCACCAACCAGGTAGTAATAGACTATCAGAAACCTAACAGTATTACTAGAAAGGATTCATACCCCTTGCAAAGAATTGATGATGCTATGGACCAATTATGGGGTGCCCATTAATTTTCCGCAATGGACTTAATATCAGGCTACTGGCAAATCGAGTTACCCTTGGCAGAACAGGAAAAGTGCGCTGTGATCACCTCTAAAAGCCTTTTTCAACTGACACGGATGCCTCAAGGACTGTGTAATGCTCCTGCTACTTTTCAGCGGGCCATGGACATTATTCTTGGCGACCTGAAACTGTCATGCGCTCTAGTATACCTTGATGATATTAAAGTTTTCTCTCAGACCTTTTTGGAGCACCTAGACCACCTTAAATCAGTATTCTGCTGGCTGGCTGAGGAGAACATTAAAACTAAACCTCAAAAGTGCAACTTTTTCAAAAATCAGCTAGAATATCTGGGTTTTGTGGTAGATGCAATGGGGCTGCAGCCACAACTGGCTAAGGTGGAGGCCATTAGCAAAATGGCTACACCTAATAATAAGTGCAATATACAGGTATTTCTGGGGATGGTCAGTTACTATCAACGCTTTATCCCTAATTTTAGCTGTATTGGGGGTCTGCTATTTGAGTTGTTGAAAAAGGATGCTGTGTTCAAGTGGACGAAACATCATCAATCCACTTTTGATACACTCCATACAGCGCTGAGCAGCGCACTGGTGCTGCAATACCCAAAGTTTGACTGGGAATTTATTGTTCAGAAGGATGCGTCCCTTTTCGCTGTTGGGGCAGTACTTTCTCAGAAAGATGATGAGGGAGAAGAACATCCTGTCGCTTTCTGTAGTTGTAGTCTGAATTGTCATGAGCGTAATTATACTGTGACTGAGCGGGAGTGCTTAGCAGTAATCTACACATATAAACAATTCCAAATCTATCTGCATGGGGTAAAGTTTAAAGTTGTAACCAATCATGCATCATTACACTGGTTGCAAAATCTCAAAGAACCAGAAGGTCAATTAGCTCAATGGGCTCTCAAGTTACAGGCTTATGATTTTGAGATTCTTCATCAGCCAGGAGCAAAGCATCAGAACGCAGAATGTTTATCTTGGTTACCAACTATAGCAGTGACAGCAGACCTTAGCGACATAATATATGATAAGATGCTCAGCGAAAAAAATGTTGACAAACCACCTCAAATAATCAAAATGTTAACCAAACTGCACTCAAATACCTTCCAAAAAAATGGAGAACTGTATAAATGAATTTGTGATTTTATGTTGAGTTTCCCGTGGCCTACTGCACAGCCAGGAATCATTATGAATGCTCACAGGGCGGTCAGGCATGGTGGCATGCATAAAACTATGGAGTTGTTATGCCCACAGCACTATTAGGAAAATATGAATTTTGATGTGCTCATAACTATTTCCTGTTGCCATCAATGTCAAGTGGAGAAGCTGTTCCATCATATGACGTCATATCAGTTAGTGAGGCCACATTTCGCTTAGCATATGGTCTCCCTCAATGTCATTGGGCCCTTGCCGACAGGAGCCAACTGTTGTAAGTATATTCTTGTGGCAATTGATCATTTGACCCAGTGGATCAAAGCAAGGGTGATATGAGACCTGGGGGCCATTACAGTAGCTAAATTCATGCTAGAATGCATCATTCAGTGACACGGCTGCCCTCAGTTCATTCTCACTGATAATGGCATCAACTTCACCTTACACATACTTCCTAAATTGAATGAGCTTATGGGGATCTGTGGAGTTCTGATGACCCCATATCACCCCAAGTCCAATGGAATGGTCAAATGAGTGAATGGAACTCTGGTGAACATACTCCAAAAATTAGTAGTGGATCGCCCTTCTGATTGGAGCTCCCTCCTTTTCACTGCCATGTTTGCGTATAACATTAGTTACCACTCCGCCATGGGAAAGAGTCCATTCCAATTACTATATGGCTGACACCTGAATCTTCTGGCGTTTCTTTATGCGTGTGTAGAAGACACTGGCAGATTAGAACCTCACCAATATTTGACTAACCTTGCGAACATTCTGATCAAGCTACAAACTGAAGCATATTCCTTCAGTTTGGCCAAGAAGATTAAGAATTAGGCAGCAGATCAGACACGCCATAGTGGATCGGTGTCATTCAAGGAAGGTGATATGGTTCTCTTTCACGACCAGCATGGATTCAGCCAAAAGCATAAGCTTGCCAGTATTTGGATAGGTCCATTTGAAATAATAGAGAAGACTGGAGTTGACGCATATACTATTAAGGATCCTATCAGTGGACGGATTATTAATTGAGTACATGCAAAGTTCCTCAGACCCTATAAACAATAGGATCCTATCGTCCAGTCAAGGAGGGGGTAATGTCACGATTTTGATATAACTGGATGATAGTCTTGGGACATTTGGGTGGAAACTTACAAACACAGCATTAGCTACAAATATTTGATTGCCTTGAGATGAGGCGATATTGGGATATAACGAGTCTTATTGGATATAATGAGTTTATTGGATCACCTCTATATAAGGCGATAAGGTGATATTGATATTTGATGAATATGAAGTGGATTGCCTGTAAATAGGGTGACAGCGGATTAAGAATAATAAGCCAGAATTATAGAAAAAATTGGCGGAATAGAATAACCCAAGCAATAAGAAAAAGTATCACCTGCAGATGACATATATAAGCAAAATAGGCAATTTAGAGAGAGAGGTTTTTTAGGGAAAGACAAGCAGGACAGCAAAACGTAGCTGTATTATAAAATAAATGATAAAACCTGGTTGGAGTAATTGCTCCTCTTTTTAAATATATTTTCAAGTGCATCTGAAGGACTGACGATCTTCACATTGTCCATCTGTTGTTCAGAGGGCTCAACCTGTGCAAATAGCCTGGTGAATCCTAGGGATACCGTCTAAAGTTACAACAAACATAAACAGGAAAAAGTTTATTTGTGAAGTCAACCAACAAGGAATGTTGGTTGGGGAAAATGTATTTAAGCTCAAATGGGGGAATAGGGGTTATGCTGCAGTGGGCCCAAGGACCAACTCACCAATAGTCAATACTGCCATCCAAGTTGGTTGAATATGCTAAAACTGACTTCACTCAAGTGATCGATTGAAGTTGGATTCAACCCAAGCGCATTATTTTGTAGATGGAACAGGTTTTAAATCCCTGTTTTTTAACTAACTGAATTGAACCATCCGCCTTTATTTGGTAGATAGTTTGTTTTTTTGCTTAGCCCAATGTCAGGGGCTGGGCACTTGACACCTCAATAGGACCAACCTGTCAGGGCAAAGCCTGACATGAAAGATATCCCTGATATATCAGTTTTATTGATAGAATATATGATATATGTAGTCAGCTTAAACAATCAAAAATGATAGCAAAGTCACATAGCAGATGAATAACTAATCAGACGAGTCAATTCAAGCCTATCAAATTTAAATCAAACATTGGAACACCCAGGGCCAGATCTTAGTAGTCCTAACTAGGCAGTTGACTACTAGTCTAAGCTTTGTTTATCTAAGATAGAAAGAGCCTAAAGAATCTAAAGCTAGATAAAAATCAAGTAAGCCCTAAAGCTATTTCAATTAGTCTGAAAAGTGAATATAAGCTAAATATTTCTAAATTCATTCCTTGCAGTCAATAAAGTTAGGATGCTTATAAATAACTACTTAATTTACTTGCATTTGATCCTTAGTAAAGTACAAGTATCTTTATTATCAAGCATATACATATAACTAACTCTGAAAATCCAAATATTTCCTCTGACTCAATTTCACAATTACCCACTGTCACTGGTATCTTGGCCCTAACAGGGGTTGGTCTAGCTGAAGCTCTACAACCTATATTAGGGCCTAACAGACCTTTTTTCACAGCTTTCATATTTTTTATCTGCATCCTCCCCTTGTTATACTGGACTCTTAGCTCAGGTATGGCAAGTTCACAAGTTTCTATGCCAGACTGGTTAAAGATATTCCAGTCCCTGACACAGCCTGGGCATATTTTGCCTGTACCCAGCGCTGGTCTAGGGTGTGCTTCAGGTATGTGAGGCCCTGTAGCTTCACCTTTTGGGCCTCCAGGCGCCCAGCCTTATCTTTGGGGTTGGTCCCCATTATGACGCCATCTACACATGACATTACCCTCTCCTCCCAATGGGTCTCAACCCCCCTCCAGGGGCTTGTGAAAGGGAAAAGTTCTTGTGGGCAGGGGCCAACTTCATGGTGGCAACGGTCAGTTTGGGTTGAAATACAGCAGCCTGGGGAAACCGCTGGTGGAAGGCGTCAATCAGATCTTGGGCATGCACACAGTTGTGCACTGGAACTCAACTGTTCTCTGCAGCGTCAAAGCTCTTCCAGGATACCAGGTACTTGAGTCTTCATTTAATGCGGCGTGAGGCAACTATTTATTCCACCTCCCACTATGGCGCCCCATCCCATGAGATAAGCCTCAGGAGTCTCTGGTGGGGGCCTTCAAACAACGTCAATTTGTTCTCATGAAACACAGATAAGATCTAGAATGAGGGGGGAGATCTAGCTGGTTTGCGGCATGGCCCACCTTTCTAACAACGCAGTAGGGGCCAATCCTCGTTGGTCCCAGCTCCTTACATGGCTGCTTTATTGGGATGTTATGAGCATCAAGCATCACAAGATCCCCTTCCTTGTATGCAGGACCCACTTGGCGCTTCCCATCAGCATTATCCTTATATACCTGCATATTCGCCTCCAAGCTTGTGGAAACCCCCTGGTGGACCTTATTGATTGCCTTTGCAAAGTCCACCACTGCTTCAACCTTTGACCCACAGCTGGGCTCCATGTTAAAGGCGGGGTTAAAGCCATGGCTGGCGAAAAATGGGTAACAGCCAATTGAAGAATGCAAGGTATTGTTGTAGCTAAACTGGGCCATGGAAAGGTGAGAAGCTCAATCTGAATGATCTGCGGTGGTGTAACACCGCAGGAGCTGTTCCAAGCATTGGTTCACTCATTCAGTCTTTCCATCTGATTGGGGATGATAGGCAGTTGAATGGCAAGGGCAAATCTGAAGAGAATTACACAACTCTTCCTAAAAGATGGAGGTGAATTGGGGTCCCCAATCACTGATAATCTCTTGTGGAACCCCATGGAGTGCAAAAACATGGGTGATGAAAAGACTAGAAATCTCCGCTGTGGTTATTGTGGTTCTGCAAGGAATGAAGTGGGTGAACTTTGTAAAACGGTCAACCACCACCATGTTGGCATTTTAACCATCAGAGACAGGTAGCTCCACAATGAAATCAACTGAGTGGGAAGTCCAGGGCCCATCAGCCTGTTGGACTGGTACCAACAACCCTGCTAAAGGTTAATGATTGGGTTTCATCTAGTTGCATACCAGGAACTCCTTAAAATACTGCCCCACCTGAGCAGGCAAACCCTTTCAATTGTAGGTGCGGCATATCAACTCCAAGGTCTTTGCTTTCCCCAGATGACCAATGGTGATTCCATCATGATGGTCCCAGATGATTTCCAGATGCCGTGGTCCATCTGGTACCCAGAGGCGTCCCTGGAACCACACCATCTCATCCTTTACATGATAGTCCCTGGATAGATTCTCTTGATTTGAAGCGCTCTTTGCAACTACCAGGGTATATTCACCTGACAGCAGCTGAGAGAGGATGACCTTTCTGAACATATTATATTCCTTTGCGTTCTCAAGAGGTGCAAGCGCTGGCCCGTTAGCCAGGGGAGAGGGAAGTAGCAACATAATTTTGCTTGAAGGAATCATCACCTGGGTGTTGTGCACTTTTAACACCTTGGGGTCAGGGGCTAATGCAAAGTTGTGGCTCAAAGCATCCACCAAACCATTATCCTTGCCCTTGGTGAACTCATATGTGAATTCAAATTAGCAAGGGTCTCATGCCAATGGGTCTGACGTGGGGTTAGGACATGAGGGGCATGGTAGTACAGCAAGGTCTGGTGGTCTGTACATACATAAAAAAGGTTGGGTGGAGCCATGCAAGTGGTGACGCCAATATGTCAGCGTCTCCACCACTGCTAGTAACTCCTTGTCATAAAATGGCGTAGTTCAATTCAGGCAGAGATATTTTCCTAGAAAACTATCCCACCAGATGCTCTATCCCAGCTTTGCCTACTTGTAACAAGGCCACTATGGCAAAGTTGGAGGCATCAGTAGACACAATGAACTTCTTTAAAGGTTGACATGGCAAAGAACAGTCATTGACAACATGGTGCACTTCACTGCTTGGAAAGCATCCTCCAAAATGGGGACCATTGAAGCACCATGGCTCCGCTAGCCTTATATAGGGGAGCCGCCACCAAAGACAAATTGGGAGTGAACTTCTTGAGAAACGTGCACGTCCCCAAAAAGCTCCTTAATTTCTTAACCAAGGTGGGGGTAGGCCACTCAAAAATCGCCTTCTCCTTGTCTGGAGTTATCATGGGTCCCTGGTCAAACATGATGTTGCCCAGAAATGTGCCCTAGAACTTAAAGAGCTTGCACTTTGAAATTTTCAACGTAAGGATGGCTGCCTTTAACCGCTCCACCACTTGCCAAAGGTGAACTGCATGAGACTCCTGATCAGGGGAAAATTCCAGGATAACATCCATGTAGGCAACCACGCATACCTCTAACAGGTTTCCAACACTGCATCAATGTGGCGTTGAAAGATAGCAGGGACATTCTTAAGCCCAAAGGGCATGACCTGAAACTGAAAGATCTCTTTTCTGGTATGGAATGCAGTCAACCACCATTGTCCCTTTTTAATCCAGATCTGATTGAATGCATTAAGGCAATCCAAACTTGGAGAAGACCTTTGCCTTCTCCACATAGTGTGCAATCTGGGAATCCAAAGAGATGGGATGGAGGTCTGGTACAGTAACGTTATTGAGGTTACCATAGTCTACGCAGGGGTGTAAAATACCATCAGACTTCTCCATAAAGAGTAGGGGGAGCATACAGGGGAGATACATTGAAAAATTGCACCTTTGGCCAACTGTTCCTTCACCCACACATCCAACGCCTCCTCCTCCCAGACAGTTAATGGGTATTGGGGGAAGATATATGCACCAGTTCCACAGTGAACTGAAGTCACAATCAAACTCAGAGTGCTCAGGGAGTGCGTTGGTGGATGCTGCGTCAAAAGAGGATTTCAAGCCCACCAAACAGGAAGGTAAGGAAAATCCCATGGAGGAAGGGGTCTTCAGCAAAGGAGCAAGATAAGGGGTGGGTACATATAGCCAATGAGGTAATGAGCCCTGGGAGTTATCCTCTAACAAGGAAACAATCAACTGGTGATTATTTGCCAAAGAAAATATAGCGTGTTTTCTTTCAAATTAGTGCAGACATCAAACTTTCTCCACCACTCAACCCCCAAAATAATGGGGAACAAGAGGTTCTTGATAGCTTGGAAATGGTCAGACAGAAGATAGGCGCCCACCTGGTATTCCACCAACCCAATGACATTCAGCGTAGAGATACCTTGAGACTCCCTACCTCCAGCTATACCACCTGGTGGGTAACTCAACTCAAGGTAGTCAGCCAGGTCTTGGTCAATAAAATTATTGTTGGCACCGGTATCCATTAAAATAGTTGTGCTGAACTTCCAAAGAGAGGATTAAGGGTAGCAGTAAAAAGGAAGTATCCAGAGTGGGATTTATTTAAAGCAGAAGACGCCCCTACTTTACTTAAATCTTCATCTGGCTTGAGCAAACCATAAGAGTAGGTTTGGGAATCAAAGAAGGGGGAGGTATAGTTAGCCACTCTTACTACTGAGGCCACATACCCCTTCATGCCTTCTGCATGGGCATAAACGTTTTCATATTCTAAACACAGTTCCTTTTCAACTTTCTGAGTGCTGCAAATCATAGAAGAGGTCAAATGGGGATTTTCTGGTGTGAATCCATACATAGGAATGGGTACCAGGTCTGAACCAAGAGAGGGCCAAAATGGTTTAGAGATATATCTCAGGTTTTCATTATAAAATTCTTTTTTAACGTGAATGACCCTGTCCCTTGATCTGTGACAGAATGTCCAACGTTATCCATGGCCAACACCCCCAGGCCCATCTGCGCCAATTCTGATGGCATCAGCTGAATGTGCGGGCAAAAGAAAACTTGTTTATTAGATGACATCGAGAAATTTGGTGGAAAGTTGGGGAATCACAACCTTCAGGCCTTGAAGCATCTGAATCCACCTGATATAAACACAAAGGGTGGATACTTTCCAGTTGGAGGCAACCATAATAACGCCAAGTTGCTCCAACCTTTGGGAAAAAGAGGAAACAGCGGTGTGGCTTATGACAGCCAGAGCCCACAGCTGATGGCCACTGTTTCCACTTTGGAAAAGTTCCACACAGAAAAAGTTTGTGCACATAAAATTGAGAGGTTGGTCAAATAATGTATGGAGAGTGTCTATAACTCTCCTGTTTCCAGCGTGGTAGTGCATGGTGCACAAGGCCCACATCAGGGAACTAGCCATTAGTGCCAAAGTTATTAGAGCTCAGCAGAGAGTGCTGGAGCAATAACAGCTTAGGAATAGAAAAGTGAGATTTATGTTAAAAAAACCATTAGAAGCGGCGCAGTGCACATATTGAAAAGGGTTAAGTGACCCATGTTGGAGGGAACCTGGGTGAAATACGGTGCACAAGTTGAGAGCTGCAAGGTCCTTGCAATGGCAAGGGTAATGGAGTGCATTACCTCCTCAAAGAGGTTTGTGCACATGAGTGAGTGGAATATCATAAAATTTTAAAAAATGTAAATGGGAAAAGGTTTATTTGCAAAGTCAACCAACAATGAATGTTGGTCAGGGAAAACGTATTTAAGCTCAAATGGGGGTATAGGGGTTCTGCTGCAGTGGGCCCAAGCACTGACTTACCAATAGGGTAATACTGCCATCCAAGTTGGTTTAATAGGCCAAAACTGACTTCACTTGAGTGATCATTTGAAGTTGGATTTGACCCAAGCGCGTTATTTCTTGAATGGAACAGGTTTCAAATCCCCATTCCTCAACTAACCAAATCAAACTGTCTGCCATTATTTGGTAGATAGTTCATTTTAATGCTTGGTCTGACATCAGGGGCTGGGCACTTGGCACCCCACTAGGACCAACCTAAGCATATTTTGCCTATATCCAGCGCTGGTCTAGGGTGTGCTTCAGGTCTGGGAGGCCCTGTAGCTTCACCTTTTGGGCCTCCAGGCGCCCAGCCTTAACTTTATGGTTGGTCCCCACTATGATGTCATCTACACATGACAGAAACAAGCACTTGTGGGAGCTGGTGACTGATGGCCAACCCTGGACTTGAAGTGACCATCAGCTGAAATTCCTGGTGGGGCCTTCCACTCACCAGAGATTCAGTTTAAACTGAGAGGAACTGTCCCAGCAGGGCTCCCCCATTAATGGACAGTCTACCTGGAAATGGGATGGCTGTCCAGCCATGCTGGACCGTGTGCTCCTCTCACACTTCAATTGGAGAAAGTGCCATCATGGTTAGGATGGGAAGACCATTGCCAGCTGGAGTATGGGAGGGAGGTGCACCACAGCCAAGTGCTAAGCATGCTTTCTCATGCTGGATGGGCTGATTCCAGCAACTCAATTCTGATTTACCCTTACTGTTTGTCTTTCCCCAAAAGAGGCCCAAAATTTCTTCAAGAAAATTTCCCTGAGGCTTGAGTTATCTTACCACATGGAGCCCTTGTGGTGGTGGCCTCTCACTGTGGGCCTCCTCCATAAAAAGGACCCTTTTCCATCAGGGGATAATGTAACAAGTGAGATTTTCTCAATCATTTTATTTTGACTCAGGTTCAGATATTTCAAATTCTGAGTCAAATTGTTTATAAATTTTAGTTTTGGTCAGGTTTGGGCTCTAGTTTGTGCCTTACCTGAACTATTGATTAAGCTTGTATGAACTTAATCAACAGTTCATGTGAGGCCCCCAAAGGGTAACTGTAAAAGGTCACACCCACCATTTCCAAAGCTCACTTTGGAATTTTTCCCTTTGAGTTCCTCCCTGAGAAGCATTGTCAGTTGCTCCTCATACAGGCTCTGTTTGATGGGCCTTTTTATTTGTGAATGAAAAAGGTTGTTCCAAGGTTCACATACCTCACTTTCCTGTTTATCTTTTTTAAGCACCAAAACTTTTTACAGCATAATGTTGGTGTACTTTGGCGCTGTTAGTGCGCCAGATTATTTTGCATCTTTATGGTGGTCAAGATTGGGATAATTTCAACTGTTGCACTATTTAATGGAAATTATACTAGAATTTAATTTGGTGAATAGCTCTAACCAAATGTCAGATCTGTGATTATCTAGAGTGTATCTATAAGCTCTGTGATGTGTGCTCATCTGTAAGAGTATATATATTTTGTTGGTTAAAAATATTAGTATAGATCAAGCTAGAACTTGTATGAGGATATTATCACCTTTTTTAATGTCATTATTCTTTAAGGATGGACATCTCAATGGATATGTATTTTTCAAGATGTGGGTGCCATAATATAGGTGTATATATGGTGTTTGTGTGTTGTAATATATAACACCAAACATGAATCTTAGAGCAGTTATCTGTTTGCCTTGTAGAAGTTACTAGTTTAAAATTTATTTAATTAAATTTTAGAGCTAATTTGTTTGGGTATATGATACCTAATTTTTTCAAAGCTATCACTATATGGAGTCTTGCAAAAGTTATGCACCTTTAACTGAAACTAGAGTGCATGATACTCAGTCAGAGTCTAATAAAGGTTTGTGTGGGATGTAACATTTGTTTATCTGTACATTTATATGTGCTTAGTTAGCATAATTGAGAACAATCTATAATGCCATACGTTTCAATTTTTTATACACAAAGCTATGTTTATAAAGTGAATTATAGCCAAAAAGTGATGTTTAGCTAAATAAGGATCACATTTTACTTATATTTTAGATATCTACTATCATATGTAGCACTCAGAAGATCAGGTGCAAAGTATCAACACCATTACAGAACTTATATTGTAATGCTAGGCTTTAACCAAAATCTTATATTTAAAGTATAATTAAATACATATTTTATTTCTATAGTCTAGATAAAAATAGCAAAAGTATAGATAATAAGGTTTTATATGCTTAGACATCTTGCAAATCTATTTTAGAGAGAACTGTGTAATGTAAATCATACATAGGGCTCCTGAACACAATTTCAATTATACTTTGAAAATAGCATCTTAAATATATTTATTTAGATTTTATTTAAAGTATGCTGACCAGAAGATGGAGAGTACCAAAAATTAAAACAAAATAAAAGGACCCAATTGAAAGAATGGGAAGAAAAAAACTTCTAACCAGATGGGAGTGGAAACTGCTAGCCTACCATGGCAGAGGGTGAGGGGGTCAGGCTGGTTTTCTGTGGATATATCCACCATGACAATGTCAATTTCTTTGATTAAGCAGACAAAAGTGGAGAGCCAGGGCGTTGGGGCATTAGCGTAGTGTGTGTGGATGGCAGTGTTTAAGTGGTCTCCTTTACTTCATCAAGAGCTGCATGGTAAACAGCTTCAACAAATTCCACTAAGTGATGCTTAGCTTGAACGCAGGCATCAGGGAGCTGTGCTAACTTGGAGATACTATGGGGGTAATTTTAGCAGATGGGTTAAATTACACTAGTTTAGTGACATGTATAACATCAGCTTCAGCATCATCAAACTGTTTTGAAATATTGTTGCTGGCTGATTTGGGGAGTCCAGGGGGGAAGTAGAGTGTGAACAGCCCTAGTTAATATTGAGCCACTGACTGGGCTGCTGCTTTGCATAATTTTGGGCAATGGGTGGAGGCCACTGCTGCAAAGGAGAGCTGATGGTCACTTTGGCAGGGGGCAGCATTGAGTTTAGGAGTGAAATGTCTGGGGGATGGGGTATCATCAAAATCAGAAATAAAAAATTCAGCCTGAGCATAATCAAACTGGCTGAGCAGTTAACCAGATACCTCACTCATGATAACCTTATCCGATTTATTAATCTTAGCCAATAAGTCCCATGGATTTTAGTTTATAAGAATAGTGGATGTATTCAGGTGGGTAGGAGTTGAATTGGCTGATTGGATACATAGGTTGGTCCAAGCCTGACTCTGATTGGCTGGTGTAGAGTTGGGTGGGCTAATATGGGTAGTTGATTTGGTGGTGGCTAATTTCCCACTCAGGCCCATTGAATGGCATTGTTGAGTGTGAGGGGGCATCAAATTGCCCCATTTGGAATCTGCTGATAGGGCTCTGAAGCCATATTAGCGGAAGTGGCATAGGGGCAGGATTTTTTTAAATGGTTGAGCCCAAAGCAGATGGGACTAATTTGGTGACCATTATCAACACAAGCCCAAAAGAAATGCTCAGGTGCTGCTGCAATATGAGCACAGAAGGGATCTGGTGGGCTATGGCATGGTGGTGTGGTATTATGGTGAAAGTTGCATGAGGGGCAGCAAGGTGCTCCACTTAAGAGGAAGCAGTGAAGATGAGGTTGGCTGAGTGCCATAAGCCATAAGCCCCATAATCAGCTGATCATACAAAAGTTAGGGGGAATATGGAAAGAAAGAAATGCAAACAACACCACTAGTGTGGTTTCAGATGAAAGATGAGTACAAATAGTAGGAATGAGAGCGTTTTTGTAAATAAGTAGAGTTAGAGCTGCTGCTGCAGCATCCTCCTCCATCTGAAAGCCTATGTTAAAATAGCTCTTAAAAGAGCAGAAATCAATAAAACCTGCTGGCACAAAGGCAGTGATGGTGAGCTCAATTATTGCTTTGTTGGCATATGGGAATAACTACCCATAGTCAACATGGAGGCAAAGGCAAATGTTGGACTGAGGAAGGGCAAGAGAGTGGGGGTATGATGGGTGGATGTGTGCTAGGTGGAGCACTAAGTCCTGTGGGGTGACATTGATAAGTTTGGTGGCTATTTAAACCCATTCATGCATGTTTCCACATAGGGTGAAAAATACTAGGGGACAGAGCACTGCTGCCCCACACTGGGGTGGCAAGTGGTGGATCCATTGACATCAAGTGGGAAGTGGATGTGGCCAAATGTCAGTGGATAAAATAAACTTTTTTAACTTTTTATTGGAATTTACTCAAAAGTGAGTTTAATCAAAAGAAAAACTACCTTGAAGATATTTATTTTATATATTATTTTAACTTCTCACTTAAGGCATCTTACCAAAATACAGTATATTGTTTGAATCTAGGTTATTTGATATTTTTAATATGTTTCTTTACTTATCTATATGTATAAAAGTTAACGCTTGTCTCAATTCCTTAATTTTTAAATAAAAAATCAAGGCTAGTATAATGAGTAAAAAATAGTACTAGTGCAGACTTTAGAATACATATTTATAATGCATGTTCAAGTTTTATTACTAGTTAGTACATAATGTAGTTTTATATAATATTACTATATATAAGTTACAAAAAAACTTAACTTTGATTATTAATTTAACTGTTGATATTCTTATATTATGAAGAAAACTAGTTAAACATCATATTGTGCTGATTGTAAGTTCTGGGGAATGTCCTTGGGTGTTAATTGGGCCATCTTTCTGTTCCTAAGCAAGAAAGTACTGAAGAGGATGGCCATACCCCTCATTACTTAGGGCAATCTCACTTGCATAATAGACAAGCGCTGGAAAAAGCCCTTCAGCTTTGGATCCCACTTCTGATACTTGCACTCTCCTCAGCAGAACTGTTATGAGGAATTAGTAAAATCTGCACTAAGATCACTGAAATGGAATTGATTGCAACTAATTTGAGTGGCAAACAGCCAGATACTCAGATTTCAAATGGTCAAAAAGGTATGAAGGCTGAGCTATCAGCCAGAATGCCCAACAGTTGCAATTCAGTTTACATGATGATCAAAAATCTTCTCCTCTCCCAAATCTGTCAAGCATCACCTCTGATGGGCAGCTTCCTGTCAGAAAATCAGGTGTTGCATCTGATGCAATACCACTGACCACAACTTGGCTCATCACCAAATTTTGCAATGTTGGCCCCCAGGGAACTAACCCTCCTATTCCCAAATAGTTCACCTATTAGGTTGAACTGACTGCAATTCAGCCTGCCACCAAACTTATCAATGTCAGTCCTCAGGGAACTAACCTGCCTATTTCTGAATAGTTCACCACTTAGGTTGAACTGACCAAAACTCAGTTTGTCACCAAATTTTGCAATGTCAGTCCCCAAGGAACTAACCTTCCCATTCCCAAATAGTTCACCACTTAGGTTGAACTTGCAGAACCTGATCCTGGCTTATTTTTCCCCCAAAATTGATGACTATTTAATTGGGCACATCGCACTGAGAAAATTGTTGATCAATTCTCTTCTTTTAAATTTTCCAATAAAAACACCCTCCCCAAAATTTCTGTTTTTATCTGTTGAGATTTAAGTTCCCTTCCAGTTCCATATCCATCATATCAGCAGCAGTGCCCCTGGCATTCTGGTTTGCCACTTGGATGCTCTGGCATCCAGGCCGGTAGGCCAGTCTATTTTCTACTTGCCGTCTGCCTGACACTGATGTTCTAAACCATTTTCATATCTAATAATTCTATTTTTCTCTCCAATAAATTATTTAATAAAATTCACACACATATATATATATATATAACTGTCATGCGGAATCTATAGTTAAAATGAAATACTGATATACAAGTATTATACAAGAAAATACAATCTATAGAAAATTAACAAGACATATTGACTAAATAGACTACTAGGTCAAGTGATTTTGTATTGATGTTACATTATAAAAAGATAAAATTTAAGAATTTTGGAGTTGTATAGACATAGAAACAAACATCTGAGCATAGTCTAAATGTTTAAGAATAAGCAGAATAGTTAATATTCTCATTATATAACAAAGCATTAAGCACTATATGAATAGATGTGTGACAAACATCAAATAGATGTGCTTTAGTCAAGAGATTACTAGATGCTAAAGTCAAGAAATAGGTGGCTCAGTGGAATGATTGTTTAACTCCAATAAAATGGTGCATGTTCACATTTTACCCTTGATTCTAATAGGCTTCTGGGCTCAGGATTTCTGAGATAAGATTAGATAGTAAATTTACATTAGGAGTAGGACATCCCTAAACATCCATTTAAGATAGTTTTCAGTAAAGTCACTCCCCTATTCCACTATCAGTACATCTTTTATAGTCCAGTAGATAGTATGTGGGTATTTAATCCCACTATAATACAATGAAGCAGATTTTACCCATACCCTCCACTTTCATATGTTATTAGGCTTAAAAATTCCAATATAGAGTTAGATAATTATTGTCAAAATGAAAAGAAACACAACTTTTTGCCAACTATAGTGTTTTTAGTATATTAGTATCTAAGTTCATTTACCCTAAATACAATTAAATATCTTAAACTCTTATAATAAACCCCAAAAAATTATCAGAACAAGTAATTACTAGCACATTATAGAGGATCACATGTATTTTGAGCTAAGCTTGTTTTATATAAAATATGCTAATATAATAATAACAAGTTTCTTCCTTATCATATTATAAATAAACCATAAAAGAAGTAAACAAAAGCTAATAACAGTTATTTTTAAAAAACTATAAAAGTTATAGTTACCTTATTTTATACTATATATCTTACTTTAAAGTCATTTTAGAAAATTTCAATTGTAAAATTTATTATTATAAAATATATTTAAAGTGATATAAATATTTCTTATGAGATTTAGGTTTACTATTAGTAAATTTATAAAAAAATTTTAATTAAAATAATATAGCCAAGTAACCAAGAACAAAAGTAACAAAGTGTTATATATATATATATTTATTAAATATAATTCTTTAGAAGTAGGAAATATAATTTTCTATAAAAAATAATACAAAAAAATAAATTTGAAATATAACTATAATTAAAAAATAAAGTTTATTAAAAAAATTAAAAGGAACAGAAA
>JAKSZP010011504.1:0-16147 GCA_022478985.1 Massospora cicadina | reverse complement strand
GCAACACCCAATTTATTAACAGGAAGCTTTGAAACCTCATGGATGGTGTCCAGTGCTATTACCTGCCCATTGGGGGTGATGCCTGACAGATTTGGGAGAGGGGAAAATTTTTTTTTGATCATCATGTTAACTGAGTTGCAACTGTCAGGCATTCCAGCTGATAGCTCAGTCTTCATACCTTTTTGACCATCTAAAATCTGAGCATTGGGCTGATTAGCCACTCAAATTGGTTACAATCGATTTCATTTTGGCAATCTCAGCGCAGATTTCACTGATTCCTCATAGCAATTCTGCTGAGGAGAGTGTGGGTATTGGGAGTGGTATCCAAAGTGGGAGGGCTGTTACCCAGCGCTTGTCTACTACATGAGCAAGATTGCCCTGAGTAACGAGGGGTACAGCCATCCTCTTTGGTACCTTCTTACTTGGAAATATAAAAATGGCCTGATCAACCACCAGGGGATATTCCCCAGGACTTACATATTTCCTATGTATATAAATCTGTCAGTACATCTTATATTTGTGATTTTTTTTCAATATATAACACATTTGGCTGGTCCAAAAACATGTCAACACAACAACTAAAATTGTGAGTCTTTTATTTTCTATAATTCTATATTATATTATATTGTGTCTATTATAAGCTGCAAAATAATATGTTTTATATGAAACAAACCTATTTCACTCTGTCATTAAGTTTTATATTTGTGATTTTTTTTGACATATACTACATTTGGCAAATTACAATTTGCAAAAATTCTGATGTGATGGAAAGAATTAAGGTCATTTTTGGATTCAGCGCACAAACATACATAGGAATCAATCATCAAAACTTGAAAAACATGACACAACTGAAAAAATGCAGGCCTGTGTAATTAATCCATCTGAGTTAGTCCATGTCACCTGTTCACTTGGGGTTCATTTTGGAGTGCTGGTTCAAAACTTAACCAAAAGTGAAATCATGGTAAATTTAAGAAAATTTATTTGGTGAGAGTGCCCAACATAATTAACCACATCTAATAAGTGCCTTGGGGTTGGAGATAGGTTCAGCCCTAGCCAAGGCTGAAATAAACCTGAAATGGAATTTTAACAAGGTGGATATGATTTAGTTCTTAGTCATGATAAGCTATCATAAAAATATAGTTTAAATGCTTATATGTGCTCACACAAATCAGCCTCAAGAACGTGCCACCATTATGCTTAATCCATAAGAGTAACAGCAACACTGTTAGTCCTCATGGCTAGGGGGATCATCTATATATATAAATGGGTGTTGGTATATCTGTTTGTTTGTGTCTTATAGACTACAAAATATTTGACCAATTGTGATTAAACTTCGGTAAGTTGTTGTGTGCATGCCCAAGAATGTTTATAAAGTTTAAAAATTATTAGTTTTATAGTATAATAAAAAAATTTATATACAAGAAGTGAAAACTTTATATATACTTTGATGGTATTCACTATATTGTTACAGCTGAGCAGTTTAAAGTTGCTTGATTTATTGTTTTATATGGTTTTATTTAGTATTTAGTGGCTATTTGGTTAATTAGCAAGTTAATTTAAATCAAAGTTTTGAATCAAAAACCTAGTTTGATTTTAAAATACCTCCTCTAGCATAATCATATCAGCTTATGGCTCTAAATTTATATTATTTAAAGGTCAGTTGTTTGAATACTGGTGCAATCACTTTTATTTAAATACTTTCTACCATTTAAACTATTTATATAGTTAAAGCTAATATTGCAAGTGTAAATAAAACTAAAAAAATGATGAGCTAATGTAGTAATATAAATTTAAGAGTTTTGTTTATATATAAAAAGGATGTTGTTATATATATCTATATTAATTATCCAATCAAATTTCTCAATTCATTGGAGACTCCTGGAACAACACTGCACATATTAACCTTGAAAGTTGGCTCACCAATATTGCTCCTTTGGAGTCTGTACCTGCCAAAGTTATACAATGGAACTATATTTTTGTGAAAAAACTGATGCCGAATGTGATTGAAGCAACAATAATTAATGGCAAATGTAAAGGAGATGTGCTGATTTTGCACATTCCAATGATTTCCACTGATTTGCCCTTCACATTCAAATGACTACACTTTCCTGTGCATCTTGCTTTTGCAATGACAATCAACAAATCTCAAGGGCAATCGCTGCACATTGCCAAATTAAATTTAGAAAACTCATGTTTTTTTGTATGGTCAACTATTTGTTGCTTGCTCCAGAGTAGAAAATCCAGAAACTTTGTACATCTATACACCAAATAAGAAAACCAAAAAATATTATTTATCCACTTGTATTACACTAGATATTAGTATTAGCTTCGATTATTTTAAGTTGGTTCAATTATATAGCAAATGGAATAGTCAAAAATATTATTCATTCACATGAATTATTCATAAAAACTTTATATAGTTTATCATCTATTTACACTAATAAAAAATTTATATAGTTTATCATCTATCTACACTAATAAAAATAGTAGAATTTCATCAGTTTGAGTCATCTTTCATTTTTTCACACTTTTATACAATGCATTATAGATTCTAGATCATATACAGACCATCCATTTTTATATAAATAAATAGACAAATGCAGGAAAATGTCAGCCGGGTTCTGCTAGCTATAATATAAAATTTAAATTAATCAGTTCAAATCAGCCGATAATAAATAAACCTGAGCAACTCCGGGTAACACCACTAGTATATTTTAAATTAGATTAAGTTGATAGAAATAAAGGTAAAGTATTATAATAAAAAGATACACTTAATTGGCTGTATTCCACATAAATCAGACCATTTATAGATTGATATCAGATTAAATTAATAAAAGTAAAGCTAAGGGATATAATGATCTAAAGATTTATCTGATTGGCTATATTCAATACAAGTTAAATGGTTTACACCATTTCCAGAATAAGGTTAGGTTGGTAATTTATTAATTAGGTTATCATGCTAGAAATATTTATCAGATTGACTGTACTCAATATGGATCGAATCTTAAGACATTTATGAAATAAGATTTGAATGATATACCATCTAGTACTAAAAAAAAAGATTTGAATGATATAAACTGAGTTACAGATATACAGAGATAGAGCGATTTATCATATTGGTACACTTGAAGTTAGATTTGATAAGTTGATTTTTTATCAGCTTTAATAAACTTAAAATCAAATCAACTTGTATAAGATCCAAATGAATCAAATGGTTTCTCCAATTGGGTGCTAATTAAGCCCCCAATCTGTGGATTTAAAAGTTAAATCCGCCTCTATAAAATTCATTTATAGTATCCTTGAAGGCAAAAATAAATGAACATTTTTGTAGCAGCTACGCTTAGAGTAAGTCAAAAATATGACTTCATATTTCAAGCAAAATAGATAATAAATACATCGCCTTGTCGGCTTAATTGGGTGAGCTCAACGGAAAGCGCGCCAAACGTAGTTTCTAGCCCCGAATGGTAAAAGGGTTTCCGGCTTTGGGTAAGCCGAACTTCCATTTTATCGCTGGAGCTTTAGCGTAATTTGAAGGGCGGTGGAATAGAAGCTAGGGTAGCGTAATAGAATACGGCTTGATAATTCTTTTTATGGGCCATGTTTCAAACCTTTGGTTATAACTTTGGAGGGGGAAGGCTTGTGTATGATGGGTTCGGTATATTTTCCAGGGTTAAACGTACGCTACGCCGTGGTAGCCTTGGCTATGGAAGGGTTCTCGGGTTGTTTGAATCAAACCAGGATCCGAAGTTGGCGCACACTCCAAACAGCTATGCCTTAAGCAGGTTTAGTACCAAATTGGGGGGAGCTTCAAGCCAGATCGAACGTATAGATGCGAACGTCGACCCCTGCGTTTTCCAAACCTCCCAATTTGACGCAACTGACGTTGCGCGTACCTTTGACGACGAGTGGGCATGGAAATCTCGGGTCAACAACACCGTGGCCGTTGGGCTTTTAAATAGGCCCGAGATGGTCACCCCGGAAGGGTTTCAACAATGGGTGAACGCAGTCCTCCAACAGGCCAGCTTACTCGTGGAGAGGATCTGTCGGCTCGAGAGTGATTTGGACGCACTGCTAATCGTCAAACGTTTGGATCGGCTATCCGATCTGTTGTGCTCCATCATCGATTACGCCGAGTTTGTTAGGTCGAACCACCCCAACAGGAGGTATGTCAACCACGCCAACCAAGCTTATCTAAAGATGGCGTCGTATATGAACCAGTTGAACACCACCCCACGACTCTATCAGGTAAGGTGTTCTTTAGGGTTTGGGGTTTAAAAGGGCCTTTTGATTCGTTTTTTTTGTTTGCCGGGACCTTTTTATGGATTTGAGGGTCCACCTTATTTTTCGGTAGGTTCGATAATTTTCTATCCATCGTCAAGCCAAGGTTTTAGTTACCGAACAAGGTTGAGGCTGGGCCCTTTAAGTTTTCATGTTATTGGAGAGTAGGCTATACCTATTTTAGACCTTTCATTAAGGTTGGCGTTTTAGTTTGACTCCATAAATGTCAACTTTAGAACAGCCTCCAGATGGATAAACTTTATCTGAAGTATAGGCCCTAAAGAAGGTGTTATCCGACCCGGGAGTGGTCACGCACTTTTCTAGCGAGGAGCTGGAAGCCGGCAATATATTTCTGCGGGACTTTGAGAAGAGTGGCATTCACTTGGATGAGGCCAAACGGGACCAGTTTGTCGGGTTGAATGACGAGATTATCGAAGTGGGGCGGCAATTTCTCACCAACAACGATCCCAAAGAGAGGAGCTTGACCTTTAGCAAGGGCGACCTTGAGGGTTGCGAGTCCTGGCTGACCGCCGAGCACAACGACGTCCAGGTTCCAACTTCGCCCGGCTACGCGGCGATGGTTCTTCGTACCGCCAAGCTATCGGAAACCCGAAAGCGGATGTACCTGGCTTCCAACACGCCATCCGAAGAGCAGCTTGGAGTCCTCGAGAAGCTGCTCGCCACCCGGGCCGAGTTGGCCAATCTCCTTGGTCACGAAACCTTTGCTGATTTTTTCCTTGCCGATAAGATCGCGCGCTCCCCTGGCAGCGTCGAGGTGTTCCTCGAAGCACTCTCGGCGCAGCTGCAACCCGCGGTGCGTGCCGAGTTGAACGTATTACAGAACCTACACGACAGGGGAAGGTTGGAGGCGTGGGACCAGATGTACTACTCACGCATGTTTGAGCAGCAGCAGTTGGACACCGACGTCGCTTTGAAGGCCTTCTTCTCGGTGGGAACAGTTGTCCAGGGCATTTCCAACCTCCTGAAGCGGATGTACGGCATCTACTTTCGGCCAGTAGGGCAGATTGCACGGGGCGAACTGTGGGATCCGTCGGTTAGGAAGCTCGAGGTGGTTGAGGAGGGCACCAAACGGGTGATTGGCATCATCTACATGGATCTTTATGCGCGGGCAGGCAAACCCAGCGTTGCGGCCCACTACACCATCCAGTGTTCTCGTCGCCTAGACTACGATCTCCCAGCTGAGGGTTCCCCCTACGGAACGGCGGGGCGCCCCCTCGTCAACACCCACCTCACCGAGGATGGCAAAAGCTACCAGATCCCAGTGGTGGCGCTTGTGTGCGGGTTCCCCAATCCCACTTCAACCACTCCGTCCCTGCTGGCGCCGGACGAGGTGGTGACCTTGTTTCATGAGATGGGCCACGCCATGCACTCGATGCTGGCCCGCACCGACTTCCACAACGTGGCTGGCACCCGCTGCAAGATGGACTTTGTCGAGTTCCCGTCCATATTTTTCGAACAGTTCGCCCTCGCACCTGGCGTCGTCGAGCACTACGCCCGCCATCATCAAACTGGGGCTCGGTTGCCTTTGGAGTTACTGCGGAGCCACCTCAAATCCGAGCGGGCGCTGCCGAGTCTCGACACCCAGCACCAGATCATGCTCTCGGTGGTGGATCAGCGCTACCATCGCCTGACCAAGGACCAGTGCCGCCCGTTCGGCTTCAGCGCGCGGATGCTTCCGGAGATCACCCTCCGCTACTCCCCCGTCGCCTCTCTGCCGCAGCCCGCCTTTGCGTTTAAATTTACCCACCTCTACTCGTATTCGGCCTCGTACTACTCCTACCTGCTGGGTAGGTCCCTCGCCGAGAAGGTTTGGCTGACGGCGTTTGGTAACGTTGCTCGCTCCTTCGACGCCACGCGCAAGGCTGGCCAAATCATCCGGCAGGAGGTGCTTGGGCGGGGTGGCAGCCGCTCCCCCTGGCTATGTTTGGCCGAGGCTCTCGATAAGCTGGCCGCGCTCGAAGCCTGCCAAGGTGGGGTAAGCCCCGAGGACGTCAGCCACCTGGTGCATCCTGACCCCGCCAAAGCTATGCTCGTGGCTGGCAAGTGGGGAATCTCCCGACCTTAGCCTTCAAGCCACCCTACTAGACGTGCCGTGAGTTCGCCTCCTCCAAGTTTCCTACGAAACGCGGGGACTCAAGCCATCGATTTTACTGTGCGATTAGATTTTACCCGTCAGATTATTGCTGCTGATGAGTGACTGCGTAGATTACATTAATTTGCTATCCACCTTAGCCCTTCGCAAAGCTAAATTTGTTGAACTTTATAAGGTTTGTTCAAGATCTAGGGGGGCTAGTTTTGTGGCGTTATAAACCAAAACCTTGGCCATCTGGCGAGGATAAAGTGTCAACTTAAAGTAAGCCAAGACGTGATGTCATTGTCGGCACGTCATCAAGGCTAATGCGTTTTTGGCAGCATTTAAGCCACTGTAAGGCAGCTTTATGCCTGATAGGTTTGCTTGGGAAGCTAAAGCTTATAGGGTAATTGGGTTTGTTTGACAGTAAGTTTTAATAGCAACTGATGGGTTGGTTCGGCTATCGTGAAGCTGCGTTCGGAAGCTTAGCCACCCTTGCACTAGTATCTCTGCCTAAGGAATACGGCTACCATAAGCTAACAATTGCAGCCTAGCCAACTTGCCCTCAAAGCCATAGCATCCGATTTAACTTGCCGATGCAGCATAGAAGTTGAGATTCAAAGCTGAGGCTGCGTTAAGCTCTGGAGTCTAAACTTAATCTTAAATTCTATAATACAAATCCAACAAAATTGGCATACCGCTCCAAAACTGAAATCAACTGCAGTATCATGGGATATAACCCCAATCTAGAAGCTGGCGAATAAAGTCGGTTTACCTGCTGCGCAAGCTTTGGAAGCTTGGAGTATTAAACCCAATTCGGAGCCAAGTTTGTAGCCCAAGCAGTTTTCTAGACTTGCAAAACTGATGTGGTTGCTCGCTAGCTTACAGCTTTGTGCCAACGGTACAAAGATTGATAAACCTTACAGTTGAGGTAGGTTTTGTCATCAAATGTAATCTCCTATAATAAAGCCTCTAAAACTGAGGTGGTGCCTTGCTTGTCACAGAGGTATATGCTGGATAGGTTGTTACGCCCTTCAGATAGGCTGGTACCCAATGGAAGCCCTATGCCAGATATTAGGATATGGACAAGATGGGAAGGATATTGAGCATTTGACTCCTGTCAGGATCGCAGGTGTGATTCCACAGATCCCTTGTTAATTGTTGGCCAGGTGACCCAAAGCCCAAAGGTGTTGGATAAATAACTCTTGCCTTTCCTCGGTCAAAAAGTCTTTATACCCAATACCATGTATGGTGAGGCAAATTCCAATAAATACAATTTTATCTTAAAATTGATTTTAATTTATTGCGGGGAAGGCTGACCAGGGGATGGACACTTCCAAAAGTAAAAACAAAAGAAAATGAAACTTAGTAACAGGGAAGGCACCCCAGAGAAGTGATGCTATCTCCTGTTGCCAGCGGGAATGCCACTATGGGGAGGAGGGGGAACATGTAAAGGGGTCTTAACCTCAATTGAACATGTGTGGAGGAAGGGGTCCAAGTTGATGAACCAGACTGGGAACCAGGAGGAGACCAGCTGATGATGATGCAGTGGGAGATACCCAAACATCCACGCTTGAAAGTGGTCCACCAAATGGGACCGGAATCTGTTGTCGGACATTCTCCTTCTCAATTTAAGAAAAAGAATGTTGGAGGTATTAGTGCTCCCAAATCTGCTACCATGATTGGCCCATCTCCTGCCTGATCATCAAATAATAATGTGGTTATCAATGATATGAGTACCAACAGCAAAAAGACCTTGGCAGATTCTCAGTGGAATCCTAACTATCAGAAAAATATGGTTTATAACAAAAAATGGCTTAAAAAGGTAAATACTAATAACAGGATTGCTCCAACTTCTCAGCTGAATTTGGGGTGTTCATCACCACACAGGTTTGAACACCTCCGAGGTGAGAAGATTTTACCCATCAATGATTGGGTGTGAATTAACCAATCATTACTACTCAGATCTGAACCCTCCCAAGGTGAGAAGATTTTACCTGTCAATGATTGGGTACAAATTAACTAATCATTACCATATGAGTCTGACCACCACTGAGGTGAGAAGATTTTACTTAACAATGATAGGGTACAATTTAACCAATCATTACCATATGAGTCTGACCACTGCCAAGGTGAGAAGATTTTACTTGCTGGTGATTGGATACAATTCATCAAATTATTACCACATGGGTCAGTTTTGCCTCAAAATATTTATCTTCAATCTGATAGGCTGAAAGCCTATATTTCCAAATTTAGATGACTCAGCTTTATATACTTTTGCCTTGAATACCCATGGTCTCAAAATTCAAACTTAGTTTAAATAGGAAAAACTAGTATTGAGAAAAGGACCTTTCTTAGGTTTGCCCTGCTTAAATATTAAAAAACTTAAAAAACTTTAACAAAGTGCTATTTATTACTTTTATTATAAAGTAAAATTCTCACTTTAAATATTATTTGTGGCATCCACCAGCAGATCCCACATCTGTGGACAGCTTCTGGGAGGGTAGGGGTGGAGCCTGCAATGGCATCCAAGACAATCGTGTGGATAGTCCACATGGCAATTGTGACCACCAGAGCATAGAGGGAGGGTGGAAGAGGGGATACCATGGATATAGCAAACATATCTCTTGACAGACTGAAGGGATATATTTGGTCCTGGCCAAGCAGATGTTGAACTTTGTGCCATATTGCTTTAGAGGTAGGGCACTTCTCCAGGCGGTGGAACAGCATTCCATACTGGCTACACACAACACAGGATTAGTGTAAAGTGTTAGAGTGCTCAGCTGTACAGTATACCCACCTCAGGCAGCGCAACATATGGGAACAGATATGAGGCTGCAACAGAGGGTGGTATGCATATTTCCAAATAGTCTTCTGGGTCTCAAGGGAATAAGGGATGTCCATCATGTCCAGGTAGTCCACCCTGGATAGGACATGGGGCTGTGTGGGGATCAAGCCATATTTAATGGGTAGCCCCTGTACCTCCTGTGTGAACCAAGGAGAGGGGCGGCCTCTCTGGGCTATGTATCCACTAATATGGATTCTCCACTCAGCGCTCTGCATGGAGAGGAGGATTTGTTTGTAGTGGGTTTTAGTACCATGAGGACCTGTGGCTGATGGGTGGAAAGCCAGATACCTCATCAAGGAGTGAGGGTTTGATGGATTGTTAAAGCCCAGGGTGTGGGAGAACTTTGGAGTGGGCCACGCGGGACCAGTGTTAGGAGGGAAGCGTAGAGGCGGTGATGGCTGCAATCCAGGTGCCCAGGATCTTGGCAGCATGGGCTTTAAAGTCAAGCAGGCCCATACCACCATGATGATGAGGGCCAAATATGACCTCAAGCCACACTGGCAGTGGGCAGCCTGACCAAAGCCACTATTGCAGAAGGGCATACATAGATTTGAAAAACCTGGGGAGAAGGCGATGGCGTGGGCTCCAAACCAGACTTTGTAGAGGAGCATAGAGTTGGCTAAAACAACCCTGCCAGTAAGGGAAGTAGGGTGGGCTCTGAGGGAGGTGATGCGCTTCATCACGTTGTCTAGAATACGACTTTCTATTACTGCTGAGGCATATCCGCCTGCCTCCACCCACACGCCCAGATGGTGGACAGGCCCTATGGTAGGGTGTGGCACGAAGGGGAGCACAAGTGGGGCGGTGTGGGGTGAGTGCGGAAGGCGAGCACATGTGCGAGCAGATGGGCTGGGCTGGGCACTGGTCGCTGGGGCCCAGCAGGTTTGATACTGACCAAGGAGGATGGTTTTGGTTTTGGAAGCATTCAGTGCAGCATTACTTACCCAGGAATACTCCTGGATGAGAGCTTCAAGCGCGCGTGCATCTTGATTATTAGACACCCCAACCACACAATCATCTGAAAATGTCATCATCTTGACTGGGGCTTGGCCTGGTGCATGGACCCCAGTGAGGTGGGCATTCATGTTTCGAAGTAGTGGGTCAAGGCTGAAGTTATATAAGAGTGGGCTAAGGGGGTCCCCTTGGCGTAGGCCCCTTTGAGGGTGAACTACTTCCGTGAGGAAGCCTGGGCCACACACTGCCATAGTTGTGGATTCTGTTAGCATCATCACCCAGCTGATGAAACAAGGGGGTAAGCAGAAGTGGTGGAGGCAGGCCCTGAGGTATTCCCAGTTTACTCTATCATATGCCTTCCGTTGGTCCAAGAATACTAGTGTCCAGAGGCTGTGGACTGGCATGCATTAGCCACAGAGTGCACATTGTCCCAAATCGACCTTCTGAGTATGAAACCAAATTGTTCTGGGGAGATGGTGGCAGAGGCTATAATCCCTAGATGGTTAGCCATGATTTTAATTAAGATTTTTGTATCCATGTTAGTTAGAGAAATGGGGCGCCAGTTGGCTAGTCTAGTTTATCCCCTTTCTTGAAAAGTTTGATGGTGAAGGTCTCTGCCCTCCTGGTAGAAGGCGCGTATCCAGAAGGCTCTGGTTAAGGGAGGCAAGCAGCAGCGGGGATATATATATGAAGTACTTCTTATAGAACTCATATGGAATGCCATCAGGGCCTGGGCATTTCCAATTTGGTGCACCGCGGACGGCGGACTGGAGTTCATTCAGAATAATCAAATTCATTAACTCTGGGTATCAGGAAAAGGTGTAGATGTGAGTGCTATTGAGAAATTTCGCCATTTTGGCTGGCTGAATTGGATCAGATTGATACAACTCAGAGTAATACTTTTGTATTTTGATTGTCACTTCAGCTGGCATATCTGCGATGGAATCGTCCAACCTCCACACCTGTGTGCAAGCCGCACTCTGGCGCGGTGCAAAGAATTTTTTAAAAAAATAAGCGGAGCATGTGCTGCCCTCTGTAATGTGTTTGGCCCTGTACTGAACACAAACCCAATGTTTGTGTTGCCTTTCAAGAACGTTGAGGTGGGTGGCTGCTTCTGCCCACTTCCAGCCCCAAGCAGGGCTGTAGCCCATGGCTGGGATGTTGGACTCCAGGTGTGCCAACTCTTCCAGAGCGCGTGAGATGATGGCTGATGTAGCTCATGAGCGTTGGGAGGAGAAGTGGCGAGCGTGGCAGATGGTATCTGCTTTGAAGGCTGACCATGTGGAAATTGGGTCCGCGCAAAATGGTGTAATAAACTCCTTTGCTGAAGTTGCTGATTCCACCCAAGTGGAAAATCCTGGCGACACAAGTTTGGTGGGTGGAGTTTGTACCAATGCGGAGCCCTAGCCACTGTGACGGGTAAGTGGTAGGTTATTGAGACCATCTGGTGGTTGGAGAAATTAATTTTTGATGTGTGGAAGTGGGAAATATGAGGCCAAAATTTTGCCAGTGTGAGGATAAGGTCGATGCGGGACATGGACCTTAATTGGCAATTGTGGATGTGGGGGCACATCATGTTCTCAATCAGTGGAGCTTGCCGCAGCAGCACATCTAGCAACCCAAGGTGGCCTTTAGAACGTGAAGTTCTACATGACCCTGGGGGCATGGGATGAGGAAGGCCAACAGTCCGTGGATGTGTTTAGCCAACAGTTCATGTTGCCAACTACAAAAGGGTCAGGGGGTAATGGAAGGGATTTGACTGACAAGAAAAATTCCCAACGATCTCATGCACAGGCCAGGGCATAAATGTTGACAATAGCATGCACCACGTCAGCCCACAAAAATGTGACAACAAGGACTCAGCCATAGAGGAAGGATTCAGACAATAAAAATTAAAAAAAATTGTTTTTCTGAACAAGCACCCCACAGTGCTCAGACCAGAAGGATAGGGAAGGGAGGAGCATGGTTTTCCAAGTGTCCTCGGAACCTCATGGACAGTGGGACTCCTGGATGGCCAGGATATCCATGGGTAACTTTTTTTTGTAAAAAACTCAGTTTCCTAGCCTGGGATGGCGAGGCCTTGAGTCTGGCGATATTCAACGTCCCTAAAGTGAAGGCTTCCCCCATCACACCTTAGGTGTGAGGGGGTGGGCACCCAGGCCCACCAGCCTCCTCTGGATCCCCATGGGCCTTCACAGAGGCGCAGGTGTTTGCAGCAACGCTATTGGAAGATTTGTTAATTCTAGCAGACAGGTTCGCGTTGGCTTTTGCCTTCACTTTTTGTTTCCCCGCTGTCAAACAAATTTTTTGCGGTGCAGATGAGTTTGGTGCACCAATGTTTGGGTCAAAAATTTTTTTTTAGCTAGGTTATAGACCAAATCAGTTTTAATTGGGGCTTTGTTGCAAAGATCAGGTGAGATTAAGTCACCCATCAGATCCTCAGATTGGGTGGCCCAATCAGCTTGGGCCTCCCAATCTGATTGGTTGAGGGATTCCCAAGTTGCTTCTTCTGCGAAGGTTTCAATGTCCTCCTGGCGTTGGGAGTGTGGGATAGCGGAGGCGACCTTGACTACTTCCTTGGCCGCGGCCCTGCGGGTCTGTTTGGCCTTCTTTTGCTCTTAAGGGGAGACAGGCTTTACTAGTAAGTAGCAGCCTTGTGCTCCCCACGGGAAGGCCTCTTTGGTACTGGTGGTTGGTTCATAGTGAGCCTCCCCGTTGGCCATGGCCGCTGAGGGGCGCTCTTGGAATGTGATGCCCTCCTTGGTGGGGCATGCATGTGCCTTATAGCTGAACGCATCACAGTGGGTGCAGATGGGGGGTGTGCTGTCTACGGTTACCCAGAAAGGGTGGGTGATATGCCCTTCAATATTAATATAAGTGGAGTGCGGGATCTGGGTTAGGTCATTTGCAATCTCCTCAGATGGAGTCAGAACTGCAATGGCTATGCCGGTGCACAGGTGTGGCATCAGCATAAAGCGTTGCATCTAAAAGAATTGTAATTCTCTATATACAGTTAGACCAGCTTTCAGGTGCTGCTCCAAAACAGCACGCTTGACTGTAGTGGGCAAAAAGTCAAATGTGAGGAAAATTTGGTTGGATTTTGTCCATCTGGTGCGCTTAGTTTTGACGACCCGCTGCTCTTTGGGGAGGTTGATCACAACATGCACTGCAGCAGCTTTGTCTGCTGCCTCCTTGTTTTTGAAACTGAGATCCAGCCAACTGCATGACATGGAGTGAGGTGCGACGTACACCGCGGTCAGGAAATAAGTGTGCACATCCCCGCAAAATTTCCCACAGAGCTGTTTGTTGGATATCCAGGAATACCTGGACTCCATATTCCACCGATGAGAGTGGTTGAGAGTGCAGCGTGTTGATGTACTGGTTACATAATGCCTGCCAAGTGAGGATTTCTGGGGAAATAGTAACCACCAGTTTTTTATTTTTATCTAATCTGCCAGTTTCTCCAGGGCGTTTTCAAATGTTGGAAGTCGTGGGCCTACCACCTGTGCCTCTTACCTTACTTGCCCAACTGCTCCCTAACATGGGCGCAGACTAATCTCCTCTGTGAGATTATCAAACTAAATTCAGACTTGAATTGAATAAGTTGCAAAAGTGATTGCAACGAGAGAGAAAAGTTTTTATCTTAAAATTGAGATAAGGAGAAGAAGTAAGTTTTATTAGCTTAATGGCAATAATAAGGAAAATTGGGAAGTGACTCAGGAAAATCCAAACAGCCCAAGCTTAGATCTATAAAAATAAATGACTTGGGGATTTGGCAGCAGCCCAGTTATCTTGTTTGAATATGCTGCACTCGTTGCATGGATTGGGTTTAAACCCCAAGATTATATAAGTCAGGGTTGATCCCCAACTTCAAGCGTCATCAAATTTTGTTTGGGATTATCCCTGACAGAAGTTTGGACTATATGGTCAGATCAGGATCGATTTCCTCCTAGCTGACACATCTTAATTTACCATTCAGGTAGGAATCTCAACAATACCCCCTCTAGATCTTGGCAAAGGGGGGAAAACAGATGGTTAAAGTGACTATGTATATGGTTTATGACTGTACCCTGAACAACATCTATGATTGAGTGTTCATTGCCCCATCTATATACTACTCAGTAAGGCCCTGACCAGTTGGTGCCCAATCTGTTGTCACAACCTCCAAGCCAGTGATGGTAGAGTAGGACTAGGCCACCCAGTTGGAAGGCGTGTAGAGGGTCATGCTTATCATTAAATTGAACAGTTTCTCTACTGGTTGTAGCAGACAGGTTTCTAGAAGCCAGGACCTGAAGTCTGATAATTTCATTTGCAATACTTTGCATAGTGACTTCAGGGGCTTTAAGGGAGACTTAGTCAAACATAGCCTGTACTTTAGAAGGCAGATGGGAGTTCTGCCATACAACATTTGGAATAGTGACACCTTTTTTTAGTACTAGATGGTCCCAACCTGAGGGGGGATTCATCGATGTTGGAATGGTGACATCTTAGTTATTAGATGGTAACTAATCCTATAGGCCAGAATTGCACTAGGCAAATATTGGGGCCAGTGGAGGAGGTCAGTTATAGCTATCTTCTGGAGGGTTGCAGTTAGAGTACCATTTGCCCACTATACCATTACATTGGTTGCAGGATGGTAGGGGGTAGATAAAACCTGTGTGGTTCCTATCTGGTCAGTTAAATCTTTCACCAGCATCAAGTGGAATTTTGCCTGTTATTGGAGAGAATGATGTTAGGGCACTGTTGGGCTTTTTGCCCATATTCCCAGCCTTCTAGATTACCCGGTATTGCTAAGGGAAAATTCCCTAAGGCGAAGTGAATTGGAAATCATTTGGTCAAGTTTTGGAGGAACTATGTTTGGGGGATTCTGAGATATTCGCCTGGTCATATCCATCGGGGATCAATCTGGATGAATACTTAAGATCTCATTAGCAGAGTTGCTGACAAAATAGGGGTATCTGATAGTGATTAACTATCAGGTGTACCAATTAGGAGCAGTCAGGTTTTATCACCAACTGATTGGGAATGAATAGTAAGTTGTGAGGTGAGTGATGCTGCCTGCAACTAGCGAATTGATTGGTTGGTGAGTGACCTGCCATAATGGGTAATAAGGCCCATTACCTAGGCAGGTCGCTAACCAATCATGGTTAGTTTGCTTGGATCGAGAGGAAAACGTTAGGGACATGTTTTTCAACTCTTTCTGTTTGAGGTCTTGAGGATGTCAAATGACAGAATCCTAGCCAGGATGGGGAAGACCATCGCTGCAAGATGAGGATGGGTGATTTAATGGCAACAGCTGCTGTTTCATAGAAGAGGTGTCAACTGAGGATAGACAGCTGAATCCCCCACTATATAAATCCCTAGGATTTACTATAATAAAAACAATTATCATTACTGACAGTATTAATACCAACAGTATTATCTATAGTAATATTGTCAATTTGGTGTATAGTTAGACTATCAGCTTCTATTGTGTCATTCTATCTCAAGGATATTATTGAAGAAGGCAATAATTGGAAGACTCTCAGAGAGAAGAGTAAAGATCCAAGTGGGGATCTAGAGATGAAGGAACCACAATCAGGGATAGCTGCCGTTTGTGTGTTGGGCCAAGAGAGACTGTCACCAGGGTATCTTAGCAAAGATCGTGTAGACAAAAGCATAAGGAATGAATTCCTATGACTATGAGTTTAAGAGTAATTAATTGGAAATACTGGCTGAGAGTTGAGCTGAAAGGTAGTTCAATCTCAACTATGGATAATAGTCTCCATACTATAATTGATTAATACATTCTATACAATTTGACAAAGTGCACGAGGAAATCAAACCTGTGCAGTAAAAAAGTTATTGGGTTGATGGCCGATAATCAACCTAGAGTAAATTTTTACAAGTTGTGCTCACTACAGGGGGTAGTTGATTGAAGAATCTATTATAATGTTGTACAAAGAAGAGCTATGCAAGCTGTGGACCAAGATTGC
>JAKSZP010011503.1:0-16205 GCA_022478985.1 Massospora cicadina | reverse complement strand
AGATATTAGTGGAACTCCTTTCTGGTTCCATATTTGTCATATCAGCAGCAGTGCCCCTGGCATTCTGGTTTGCTGTTCAGATGCTCTGGAATCTGGGCCGGCAGGCCAGTCTAATTCTTACTTGCTGTTTGCCTGACATCACCCTCCACCATGATTGAATCTTGAGGGGGGAAGTGTCAAGATTTTGCTGAATTCTCTTATCTCTGAAAATTCCGCCCCATCAATTCCCTCAGCATCATTGGAAGGAGAGAGCAATATATCTCAATCTATCAAAGTTTACTGATCAATCAATCCAATCAATTGATTGAAGATTCAATTGCTCAGAGATTAATTTTCTCTGATAGATTACAAGCCATTACAAAGCCTATAAATATCCCCATTTTTCAATAATAAAAATTAGGTTGAATTATAACCTGTATTTTTGTTTAATTTTATTGCTTTTTTGGAGAATCCACTCAGTGTAACTCTGAGAGAAAACCTGCCTCATTGGAAGTGCATTTAAAAAATTCCATAAACTTGCTCCATGAAAATGTTTCCATTAACTCAACTTTTTTTGACAACTATAACTAAAAGAAAAATTGATTAAAAGAAAGATAATGGGGATTCATTTTTGAAATTAAAATACAATGAAAAATTCATAAATCAAAAACAAAAACAGAAGCAAGTTGAATTAAAAAGGAGATAATTAAACTATGTTTTTCCTTTTTTGGTTTGATGTTAATTTTTAGAAAACCCTTATATACCCATTACCCTAAAGTCCATATTGTACATAAAACCATACAAGATTTAAACATTAAGGTTTTTAGTTTGTGAGATATCATATTTTAATACACTTTTTAAATTTAGTTTTTATAGTAAAAAGTTATCTGCTAGGGACTAGAATATAAAATTTACATAAAAATATATGTTTTGAACTAAGTCTCATAGCAGCTGCCTATAAATTAGGAAGAACATACATATCAAATTATAAATTGTTAACTTATGTAGTTTATGATATTTGATAATTAGAATTAGCTTAAATATATATTTATGGTTTTTTACAATATCTTGTGATTAAAATCAAGTTTAAAAGCCCATGTTTAATTGAGAACTTAACACTTAAGAGGCATATATGTACCAGATATTGCATATGTAGGCTTTTCCTTAGAAGAACTTTTTTATATGAATATATAGAGATTGCATTTTTTGTGGTTAAAATAAAATATAAAAATCTTTTCTAACTTGAGAACCTAACACTAGACTTCATATACATACCAAATTGCACAAATGTAGGTATCCTAGCTTATGAGGTGTAATTTTTATTGAAATTCTTAAAATTTTAATTGATTAATAATAGAAATCTATTATCCTGAAAGTAAAAACTGATATTATATATTAAAATGTTTCTTTGTGGGCGCTCATAAACTAAGAAGAACCTCCATGCAGAACTCCAAATTTCTAGCTTATATTGTTTAAGAGATATGATGAGAATTAGCTTTTATGGTATAAATTTAATTCTAATCAGATAGATAAGTAATTTAAAATATACTTATCAATTTTAAAAATTAGATTTTGGATTGCTATAAAATACATGTAGCTTTTCAATAGAATTATCATATCTATATAAATAACATTAGTAGAACATAATTTATATAAAGTAATACCTGCCCATCTTTTGATATAAAATTTTCTATGAGCATAGATTCTATAATGGTTTTTAACTGACTTCAAAAAAGGAGGTTATTACATCTAGTACTAAAAAAAGGAGGTTATTAATTTGACCTGTATATTTCCTGTTTGTCATGCATAACTCCAAAACTATTGAGCCAATTAATATGATCTTTTTTATTAAAAGAGGATGATCCCTTGGTGGTCACATTCCAACTCTTGTAAGGATTGGTCCAATATCTGACCAGTAATAAAGTTTTCTCTAATTTTATATAGGTATAGAGATATTCTTAATGCGCCTCCTCAAACATGCTCTGATTCTTTAGATTTTTAATATAAATAACCAATAATCACTCAGCCAAGACTTTTTACCTATTAAATCAAAAAAATCCCACCAAACAAATAGCTAATACTAACTGGTTTTTCAAATCAACCAAAACCTGCCACCCTCTCATGTAAAACCAAATGCCTATCAAAACAACCAAAATTTACACTTACTCATTTAAGGCAAATCCTTATCAAATCAACCAAAACTTGCCACTCACTCAGTTAAACTAATTGCTCTATTATATCAATCAAATCCCAACAATCACTCAGCTAAAACCACTTGAACCTATCAAATCTTCTAAATCACCTTTACTTGGCCCAGATTAATTAAATATATTTAATAGACTAAAAAGTACCAGCCACTTCACTAAAACAAACTGAAACTGTTGATCAACCAAAAACTCTTAACCACTCAGCCAAAATAAATGGTTAAATTATATCAACTAATTACCAGCAACTTGACTAAAACCATCTAATCTATCAAAGCAAAGAAATCACCAACCATTTGATTAAACAAATTAATTCCAAAAAATCAACTTATTAATGACATTTTCACAATCTGAAACTGATGCAGAAATGATATAAAAATTGGGAAAAATAATTGACTCAAAAAAACTATAAATTATAAAATAATTAATAAAAAATGCACTTTTTTTGAGGGAGAGAACAAACTTTAAAGTTTTACTAAAAAGCGTAAAATGATTAATAAAATGCACTAAAAAGTATATTATAGTAGATATATATTCCACAAAAAAGTTTAAAAGAAATGATAATAAAAATTATGAAAATTAAAAGCCCTTTTAGAATTCAAAGCTGTTTTTCAAATTGACTTATAGAATTTTGCACCATGAATACAAATCAGAGCTTTCTATTGGATTAAGCCCAAGTATAAACTGTAAGAAACTAAGAACAAAATGCTGAGTATATATAGGTTCTTTTTAGAAATGTTTACTTTGGAGACTACATAAGACAAAGATTTATGTTATTTGATGATACATAATCTACTGTATTATCAATCCAGTGCTATACCATCACACACAGGGCTCTACTAATTGTAAAAAAAATTCTATAAGTCAGTTTATAATAGGCGCCAACTTTAAAATAATTTTTTCAAACTTTCATATTTTTTACTATTGATTAATTCATACTTTTCAGTGTGTTTTAACTAACTTTGGAAAAAAGTAGGAGTTTCTCAATTTAACCTGTATATGTTTATTCTATTTTTTTGCACATTACTCCAAAACTATTGGACAAATTTGACTAAACTTTTTAGAATGAAACAAAATGCTCCAACTTAAATTCCATTCAAATTTTGTAAGAATTTCTATATTAACTAAAAAGGCTTTCTATATAATAAAGTGAAAATTCATATACAATTATATAGAAATAGGTATTTTGGTTTGTTATATATATTAGTGGGGACTATATTGCTTTTATAATCTTTAAACTTGACTGTCAGGAATGTTTCTGTAACGTTCTTATTCCAGTGAAGGTGGTGGGGAAGGCCCCACCCCACATCCCACTAACACCTCGCTAAGAAGAGGGGAAACATGGCACTGAAAATTGAGAACAGTGCTCAAAGGCACCAAGGCTGTGTGCACAAATTTTTGTTATTTGGGACCTCATGGAGGTCAATAAACAGGACCAAACTAATGCACATAAAAGCCTATTGGGTTTTTATTAGAACCAAGCTGACCAAAAAGAAGGTTGGGTGTAAACCTTAATTAAATAGAATTAGGAGTATTATTTTCAATCAGGTGATTCACTTCGCCCAATAAAACCAATAAGCGTAAACCATCATCCTTTGTGGTACTATAGATAGAGTATGCGCAAGCTTGTTTGATTAACTGCAATTAAATTTTGCTAGTTTTTGCAATATGCAGACCAAATGGAATTTGAAGTAAAACTCCCAAGTAAATGTAATGTACCATCATCAATTAGTAGATAAATGGTGCACTGCAAGGCTGAGGATGTATTACCCCAATGTCCATCATGTGCATTCTCAGAACAAACTTAGCAAATTTTGCCCTTACCCAGCATTGTTCCAGGGTGTTCTTCAGCTCAGGCAGGTTCATCAGCTTGTTTCTCTTAGCTTCTTTACGCTTTGCCATATTCTTACAGTATGTCCCTAATATTATGTCATTTAACCATGATGTTGTCCTCCTGTTCTTTTGGGGCTCCTCCCCACCTTTAAGGGGCTTCAGCCATGGAGAAGTTCTTGTGGATAAGGTCCATATTCATGGAGGCGACAGTTGGTTTGGTCTTGGGGCCTGCTGCATTTGAAAATGCTCATGAAAGCATCAATGAGGTCCTGGGCATAAACACAGTCATGTGCTGGGACCTAAATTATCTCTGCTAAATCAAACCCTTTCCACAATACCAGTTACTCCAGTATTCTTTTTACATGCTAGGAGCTACCACCTCCTCTACTTTTTACTCCAGAGTATCTTCCACAAGATATACCTCTGGAGTCTCAGGTGAGGAACTTTCAAACAGGGACAACTTGCTCTCATGGAACACTATGAAGATCAAAACGATTAGGGGAGATACAACTTATAGTGAGGCGTGACCCACCTTTCTGGAAATGTAGTTTGGGTCTATTCTCTTTGGGCCAAGTTTTCTGCATAACTTCTTTATCGGTATATTTACCTTCCAGTATCACAAGAAATCCTTCCTTGTAGATGGCCCCACCCACCTACTCCTGTCTGAGTTCTCCTTATATATCTTGATAGCTGTTTCCAAAATGTTGTTGACCCATTGATGTACTTTCTTTATGGACTTATAAAGGTTCACAACAGCTTCCATCTTGGACCCACTTCTTGGTTCCTTATTAGATGAGTGGTTAGAACCATAAATGGTGAAGAAGGGAGAGCAACCAATGGAAGCATGCTGGGCGTTTTTATAACTGAATTGAGCCAGAGGAAGATAAAAAAGCCCAGTCATAATGATTGGCTTCGGTGTAGCACTGCAAGGACTGCTCATGACACTGATTCACACTCTCTGTCTTCCTATCTGACTGGGGGTGGTAGGTAGTAGAGCGGCATGGATGAATCTTGAGCATTTTGAACAACTCCTCCCAAAACATGGATTTAAACTGGGGTCTGCGGTCACTAATTATCTCCTGTGCACCCCATAGAGGGAAAGCACAAGAAAAACAAAGAGCCTCTCCATCTTCGCCGCTGTTACTGTGATGTTACAAGTAATGGAATGGCAACCTTTCTAAACAACTCCACAACTATTGTAATAGCATCATAGCCCTCAGACACAGTCAACTCTTCTGTAAATTCATCTGATAGGGAAGTCCAGGGCCCCTCTGCTTTTTAAACAGGTACCAACAATCCCACAAGAGACTGACAGCTTGCTTTCATCCTGTCGCAGAACAGGCACTCCTTACAATACCTAGAAATCTTTGCGGCCAATCCCTTCCAATTATATGTGCAACAAATCAGTTCTAAGGTCTTCGCTTCCTGGGTTTTCCAATAATAATCCTACCATGTGGTCTTTATTTATTTCTAGGCGTAGTGGTACCTCAAGAACCTATAAAGGTCCCTGAAACCACATTGTCACGGATTTGGCCAAGAAGAACAGGACTGAGCTCCCAGTTGGTGTGCACAAGCACCTAGAGGAGGGCCCAAAATGCCAAAGGCATAGCAGTCTGAGTGACTAATAAAAGTGGGGTTCTATGAGAGACGTGAGGAAAGTAAAAGTTCAGTAACGTACTGAAGGCCCCCAAGGAAAACCAGATGGTTGCATTGGGGGCAACCATGAGTCTTATGGGGGCAACCCCCAAGGGCGGGAGAGGCAGGGAGGATAGTGACTCCTCCCAGGTTCGCAGTTGCTGGCCTCCAGATTCAGATAGGGTGGCTTGTGCACCAGCGAGGGACGGCACAGAGGCTGCCACATGGTTGGAAGTGTGAGCGGAGGTATAAGACCCATGAGAGGGGTTGGGACTGAGCTTCCCCTGGAGGGGGCGCTCTAGGTCACACTGGTGGGCTGAGCCAGCAGCGGCTGAGGTGGTTATGGAAGCCAAGCCCACAAGTGGCGGGGTGGGGGCGCTCAGGTGCTGCTCTAGCTGAGGAGAAGATTTGAAGGACTCGGCAACTGAATGTATTGAAAGGTCTCCATTAAATGGATGCGCAAAAATGAATGAAGCAGTGGTTTCATTGTCGCAGGCAAGGCAGTTTATCACATTTACAATCTGCTGCAATGTGGTGGGGTCAAGTCATTGGATAATCCAGTCAGCGAACATTGGCAGGAGGACCTGGGCAATGGCACATTTTTTCAGATTGATTGGTGAAATTTTTATAAAATTAATAAGGTAGATGGAGGCTGTGGCAAGCTAAATGAGGAATTCGAATTTTATTAAGCGAAAGGAAAGAGAATGAACTGACAACTACCCCCAGAGAGGGCAGTTGCCTTAAGAACTGGGCTGAATGCATGGGGGAGGTATTGAGGTATTGGTCATTTGGGGGTTGGTGATAGGATTTTCTTAACTGGCTCAGAGGGGGGTAGGATACTGCTCCAGATTTAGCAAATGTCAATAGACTTTTACAAATTTTTCTAAATTCCTGGAGCCAAACTAAGTCGATACTACCAATCTGGATCCTGGTGACCCAAGTCATCCTGTTCACATGGTTCAGGTGTTCCTGATTTGTCCCAGGAGGCAGGGTTCCTTAGATCGGATTATTTGCAACTTGAACCAATCCCTCTATTGGACTACTCATGTGATCTGAACTCACTATGCCATGTCAGAGCATTAGGGGAGATGGTCCAATAAGTTCAGGACCTGGTTCGAGATCCAAACTGTATCCCAATCAGATTTCTGGTGCTGGCCAGTCTGGACCGTCTCCCCCAGTACAGAATTTGCAGGCCAGGCTCTGATATTGGAAATTGCTATTTTACAAAAATTCTGATATAGTTTGTCTGGGGAGTGGGCGGTCCCTGGGGCCTCTCCATGCCCCCTGGTGTGCTCAATCTCCCTGCAGACTCCTTCTATCAAACTTACCAGGGTTGAGGAGGGGGTAAGAGGTGGGGATGGGGTATCTTTTGGGGGGAAGGCAGTCACACAGCGCTCATCTATCACATGGGCTAGGTCGCCCAGATGTGACAGGGGGTCCACTGGAGCCTTGTGGCCCCTTTTCTTCTGGAAGGGGTTTTGATCCCTATCCAGTTGCAAGGGCTGGTCCCCAGGACTTACACTACCCTTTCCTTTTTCACCAGGGAGGATTTCACCCCCAGGGGCATGGACCAAAGCAAAATTCTTGTGGCGTTCTGGTAGCTTTATGGCCAGGATGGCCGCGATCTTCTGGTGAGGGTGGGGCTGTCAGGTGGGAGGCATGAAATTCCTCTATCATGTCCTTGCAGTTTATAAATTCAAGTGCATTCAACCAGCTGTTTTCATATGAGGTGTAACCTTTCCAGGCGACCAATTAATGAACATATCATTGGGACCTTTGGGAAGCTAAAATGGCCTCTACCTCCACTTCCTGGGATTCCCTGACAACGATTGGCTCTAGGGATGTTGGCCTTTCCCCTTTAAATGGGTTCAGGTGGGAGGTGTGGATGACATTGTGCTGCTTCCAGTGCGCGGGCAGTCTCAGGCGGTAGGCTCTGTTGCCTAAATCCTTCTTGACCTCAAAGGTCCCAAGCATTTGGCTGCAAGCTTGCGGGTGGGGGCTTTTGGGGGAAGGTTGTGAGTATCTAACATGACAAGGAGACCAACCTTGATCTCATGCCCTGTAAGGCGCTTCCAATCAGCAAACTTCTTATTGTCCTTGATGGACTTTTTCAAGTGTTCACAACCAGGTTGTGCATCTCACGAAGAGAGCTTATATAGTCCTGGCAGCGGAAACTGCTGAGGAGAGTTGGGGGCCAATATGGAAAGAGGGGTTATACCCCAGAGTAGCCTTAAATGGAGAGAAGCTGGTTGAGGAATGGAGTTGTTGTATGCAAACTGTGTTAGAGGTAGATCCTTAGCCCAGGTGTCTTGTGAGGCCGTCCCATAGCAGCGCAGGTACTGCTTTAGTACCTGGTTTACCCGCTCAGTCTGCCCATCAGACTGGGGGTGGTAGGCAGTAAATCTACTTGGCTTGATGTGAAGGAGAGTCAGCAACTCTTCCCAGAACTGGACCATGAACTGGGGTCCCCTGTCACTCACTATATCCTTGGGGAGACCAAACATGCAAAAACATGGTTAAAAATAAATTTGCGGTCTCCACTGCAGTAATAGAAGAGAGGCAGGGGATGAAGAGTGCAAACTTGGTAAATTGGTCCACGACTACCATGATTGCATCTGAGCCACAGGAGGGTGGGAGCTCCGCGTTGAAGTCCACTGAGACTGGGGTCCATGGCCATTAGCCTGCTGCAAATGGTGCAACAGTCCCTTCTTCCCAGAATGATCTGATTTCGTCTGGGCACAGGTGACACAACGAGAGATCCAAGTGGGAATGTCCTTTATGGACCCAGGCCAGTTGTAGGTTCTTTTTTTGAGATCTGCACACTTTTTTGATACTGGGGTGGCCGACAGTCTGGGGAACATGATGTTCCTCAATGACGCGGCTGCATAGAGAGGGAGGAACCCAAACCTGATTGCAGAACCATATTGTTCCATCCTTTAAGGTATATGGAGTCTTCTTGTGGCGCATGAACTCTAAGTCAGCAAGAATCTCAATTCCTTCAGGGCAGAAGGTTTGGGAAGTGAGGACACGGAGGAGGAGCGGAGCGTCAGGGTCCAAATCAGCAAAGGATACAGTAGGGGGTCAATGAGAGGATTTGGGAGGGGTGCACTACCATTGTAAGGTCTAATGGGTCTTCCTCCCATTAGAGACAGGGAGGGTTTTTGGATGAGCATGTCCAGCAAGACGTTCAGGGGACCTTTAATGAATTTGTACTTAAAATGGTACCCAGAGGTCTTGATATGTGCGAGTTTTCCAATGTCCTAGCTTCTGAGGTTTGCAGTAGTAGAGCAGTGCCTTATGGTCTGTCCAAATGGTAATTTTGTGCTGGGCTCCCTATAAGAGTTATCACCAGTGTGTGAGTAATCACGTCACCACCATTAGCTCCTTGTCATATATTGGCCACATTTGCTCTGTTGCGGTGAACTTATGAGAGCAATAGGCCACCAGGTGCGTGGATCCCTCATGCTCCTGTAGCAGCATGGCACCCACTGCCACTGAATAGGCATCTCAGGCTACTATGAAGGGGCAGGAGGTATTGGCATGCCGCAGGATGAGGACTTTGAAAAAAACCTCCTTGATAGCCTCAAAGGCCTGCTGGCACTCGGGGGACCATTCAAAAGGGGCGTTTTTTCCGGTGAGGGGGTGCAGGGGTGCTGCCAGTTGGGCAAGAGCAGGGGAAAATCTCTTCAGAAAGGTGACGGTTCCAAGAAAGCTGCGAAGCTGTTTTTGTGTGGTTTAGATAGGCCAAGATTGAATATCCTCCAGCTTGCAGGGGGGACGGCATAAGCATCCTTCATGAAAAGACTCCCTAGGAAGGTAACCTCATCCTTGAGGTTCGCACTTGGAGGGTTTAACAAATAGCCCTGTCTTGTGGAGGGCTGCCATTACCACTTCAGGGTTCCTGGCGTGTTGTTCAGGGGTGGGGAATGGACCAAAATGTCATTAATATAGGCCACCACACATGAGAAGTGCAAGTCCCCCAGCACATCATCAATGAGGCGCTGGAAGATGGCCAGCGCATTCTTCAGGCTGAAAGGCATCACTCTGAACTGTAAAAGCCCCCGACGAGTGTGGATGGCTGTGAGCCACTCCTGTCCCCTCGCCACCCTCACCTGATTAAAGACGTTCACCAAGTCCAACTTTAAGATGCGGGACTTGGCAATGGCCTGGGCGATTCTCTGCTCTAAGGGTAAGGAGTATGGTTCAGGGATGGTAATGTTGTTGAGGTGGCCATAGTTGATGCAGGGGCGCAGGGACCCATTTGCTTTCCTAGTGAAAACTATGGGGGAGGTAACCGGGGAAGACTTCTTGATGAGCCACCCCTTCTCTAGCATCTCGTCCAGCCAACTGCCCAAAGTCATACCCTCTTCCTCTGTATAGGGGTAGAGGGGGCAGTTGATCTTGACTAGATCGACTGTCAGCTGGAATGATAAGTTATATTTGGAGTGTGAGGGGAGCTTGGATGCCAGTGACATGTCAAAGATGGCCTTATATGGGGCTAGGAAGGAGAGAAAGTCCAGAGGGAGGTCAACTAGGATGGGGTCCGGTGGGGAGATGGAACTGAAAAATGTGCCCTAGGGAAGGGTCATTAGCAAGGGAAACTCACCACTCAACTTGAGGTTTGTTAACAACAAGGAGTTGGTTGCAAGATTGATGTGAACTTGTTGGCGGCGCCACCAGCCCACCCCCAAGATTACAGGGTAGAGAAAGTCATGTACCACTGAGAAGTGGTCGGTGAACACAAAGTCATGAACTGAGAAGTGCAATGGATTTCAGATGCGGTAGGACATCATGGACTCTGACGAGGCGCCCAGGGTGGATGAAGCTTCCTCCATCATTAGGTCCAAGAACTGTGCCACTCCAAAGTTGACAGAGTTACCCACCGCTCTGGTGTTGAGGAGGGCTTGCACTGTGATTTCCCCTGACTCAGAGGGAAAGGAAATTGGGAACAGGAAGTATGCTTGGTCCTCTTTATTAGGGTGAGCCAGAGAAAGGGCAACTGAGGAGGGGGCATTACCCAACATCAAGAGAGACTGGCCTGGAGGCACAAGGGTGGGGTGCAACTGATGCAGGGTCTCTACTACTTCCTTGTCCCAAATGGGTAGTTGAGGGTTGATGCTTACACCCACTCCACTCTCTTCATGGGGAGAGGAGGGATCACCCAGGGGGACAAACTCCACCACACCGAGCAGACTCTGAACGCTGAGGGCCCAATGACCCAGCCTCCTGATCTGAGCTGGGGCAGGCGGTGCTATAGGCAGGGGTTCCCCTGGGGGAGGTACCTGAGGTGGCCATCAAGGGGAAGCAAGGGGCAGCAAGTCCAGGGGGGCGCTTCCCTTGACTGCGACCGCTGACAGGGGGAGGTGTGGTACAGGGTACCTCAGGGGCAGCAACAGGACATGCAGGGGTGTGAAAGGGCCTGGCCCCCAATTGCACAGGCCACAGAGAATGCAACCTATGAGGATCCAGGGAGAGGTTCCCAAGCTGTGTGGGCTGCCGCAGTGGGGTCCAAGGCAGCACGGAATGCGGAGATAGCAATTTTAACAGGGATGGGTACCATTGGAGCAAGGACTGTGAAGGCCTCAATCAGGGAGGGCAGGTCTGTGGCTGTGGCTGTCTGTACTGAGGTAAACAGATGGAGGAGGTGCGCCATTCTCAACTCAGGGGCCTGGACCACCGAGGTGACCAGTGCCAACAAGGGGGTGGGGTTGCCTGACTTGGCAGCAGAGCGGACACTCCCCTGGCCCAATGTTGGGTGTCCCCATCCAGGGCATTGAGGAAAGCCACGCTCTGCTGTGCATCAGAGGGAAGCGGGGATTTCCCACCATTGGCAGTGAGGTGCACCTGGAGCTCTGCCAGGACGCCCATAATTTTATCAGCCACCTCATCAGAAGGGATAGGGGGAACCCCCAACCCTATTATGTTAACTGATGGAGTGGCGCTCACCATTGGAGCTCAGCGGGGTGGGGACCAATCCAGCAGAGCCTGGCGGCAGGCCTGGATTAATGAGGCCACTGACCAGCAGTAGAAGGTCAGGTCACAGAGGGAGAGCACATTCAGAGTGAGGGCGTAGGCTAGCGCTTTGCCCATGCCAGCAAGGAAGGCAGAGAAGGCCGAGATTAGTGGTCAGTTCATTATGTCACAGATTTGGCTAAGAAGAACTAGACTAGGCTCCCAGTTGGGTGCGCGAGCACACAGTGGAGGTCCCAGAATGCCAAAGGCATAGTGGTCCGAGCAACTAATAAAGGTGGGGTTTGTTGGGATACATGAGGAAAGTAAAAGTTCAGTAATGTATCAAAGGCCCCCAAGGAAAACCAGATGGTTGCATTGGAGTAACCGCAAGTCTTGCAGGGGCAACCCCCAAGGGCGGGAGAGGCAGGGAGGATAGTGACTCCTCCCAGGTTCGCAGTTGCTGGCCTCCAGATTCAGATAGGGGGCTTGTGCACCAGCGAGGGATGGCACAGAGGCTGCCTCATGGTTAGAAGTGTGAGCAGAGAGTATAGTAAGACCCATGAGAGTGGTTGGTACTGAGCTTCCCCTGGAAAAAGCGCTCTAGGTCCCACCGGCGGGCTGAGCCAGTGGTGGCTGAGGCAGTTATGGAAGCCAAGTCCATGAGCAGTGGGGTGGGGGCGCTCGGGTGCTGCTCTAGCTAGGGAGCAGTTTTGGAGGACTCAGCGACCAAATTTATGGAAGGGTCTCTATCAAATAGATGCGCAAAAACAAATGAAGCATCAGGTTCATCATCAGGGGTGAGGCGGATTATCACATTTATGATCCTCTGCCACATGGTGGGGTCGAGTGACTAGATAACCCAGTTGGAAAACATTGGCAGGAGGACTTGGGCGATGGCACGTTTCATTGGATCAATTGGCAGAATTTTTATAAAATTAATAAGGTAGAAGGAGGCCATGGCAAGCTATATGGGGAATTCAAATTTTATTAAGCGAAAGGAAAGAGAATGAACTGACAACTACCCCCAGAGAGGGCAGTTGCCTTAAGAACTGGGCTGAATGCATGGGGGAGGTATTGAGGTATTGATCATTTGGGGGTTGGTGATGGGATTTTCTTAACTGGCTCAGAGGGGGGTAGGATACTGCTCCAGATTTAGCAAATGTCAATAGACTTTTACAAATTTTTCTGAATTCCTGGAGCCAAACTAAGTCAATACTACCAATCTGGGTCCTGGTGACCCAAGTCATCCTGTTCACGTGGTTCAGGTGTTCTGGATTTGTCCCAGGATCAGGGTTCCTTGGATTGGATTTTTTGCGCTTTGAACCAATCCCTCAATTGGACTATTTGTGTGATCTTAACTCACTGGATAAATTTCATATCATTGGGGCAGATGGTCTGAGAAGTTCAGGACCTGGTTTGAGATCTGAACTGTATCCCAATCAGATTTCTGGTGCTGGCCAGTCTGGACCGGCTCCCTCAGTCCAGAATTTGCAGGCCAGTCTCTAATATTGGAAATTACTATTTTCCTAAAATTCTGATATAATTTGTCTGGGGAGTGGGTGGTCCCTGGGGCCTCTCCATGCCCCCTGGTGCGCTCAATCTCCCTGCAGACCCCTTCTATCAAACTTACCAGGGTTGAGGAGGGAGAAGAAGTGGGGATGGGGTATCTTTGGGGGAAGGCAGTCACCCAGCGCTCATCTATCACATGAGCTAGGTCGCCCAGCTGTGACAGTGGGTCCACTGGAGCCTTGTGGCCCCTTTTCTTCTGGAAGGGGTGCTGAACCCTATCCAGTTTCAAGGGCTGGTCCCCAGGACTTACACATCATCTTGTCCTTTACATGGTGACCCCTGTTAATATCCTCCTGATTTAACTTGCTCATGGCGAGGACCATAGGATATTCTGCTGTCAAGGCCTGAGAAAAGACAACCTTTCTGAACATACCACATTCCTCTAAGTTTCAGAGAAGCAAACACTGCATGCATGCCTTGGTGAATGGCTGCTTGGAAACAGTTTTACCTGGAAAAATCACCAAGAGTTTATTGTGCAACCCACCTCCTTAAGGTCATGAGCTAAAGCAGGTTTCTAATTTAGAGCATCAGCCAAACCACTCTTCTTGCTCTTTGTAAACTTATAAGAAAACACAAATTGGGCCAGGGTCTCAATCCAACAGGTTTGCCATGGGGTCAGGACATGATGAGTGCGGAGTAAAAGAGGGCATGGTGATCTGTACAATTGTAGAATGGTTAGGAATAACCATGAAAATTATGACGCCAATAGGACAGAACTTCCACTACTGCCAGAAGCTCATTAATTTAAACAGCGTGGTTCAAATTGGCCAGTGACATTTTCTGAGAAAATACCCCACAGGATGTTCAACTCTATCTTCCCTCTCCTGCAAGAGTGCAGAAGCTATAAAAAAGTTATATGCATCAGTAGCCATTATAAACTTCCTCTCAGGGTCCACATGGTGAAGAACTGACGCGGACAGCAGGGTACACTTTACTGTTTGAAAGGCATCCTCTATGGCGGGGGACCACTGGACAACCTTGGCTCCATTCTCCTTACAAAGGTTTTGTTACCTCATAAAAACAAGGTGTAAACTTTTTAAGGAAAGTACAGATCACCAAAAATCTACTTAATCTTATAACTAAGCTGGGGTGAGTCACTCACAAATTGTCTTCTCATTGTCTGGATTATCATGTGGCCTTTGTCAAATATGATGTTGCCCAGGATGGTGACCTGGAACTTAAAGAACTTATATTTATTAATTTTTAGCGTCAGGTTTGCTGCCCTCAAATGCTCCGCCACTTGCTAAAGTTGGATTGCATAAGATTCTTGATCTGGAGAGAATACCATAACGTCATCCATATATGCCAAAGCGCATATACCCAGCAGGTTTCCCAAAGCTGCATCTATATGAATTTGAAAGATAGTAGGTTCATTCTTAAAACCAAATGGCATATCATGGAATTGGAAGATACTATTTCTGGTATGGGAATTGTTGAGCCATTCTGCCCCTTTTTGATCTGACCTGATTAAATGCGTTCAAGAAATCCAGCTTGGAGAAGAAACTAACCTTATTCACTTAGCAGCAGTTTTAACTCCACTAGGATTAGATGCAGATCTGGAATGGTGACGTTTATTAAATTTTCATAGTTCACGCATGGGCTTAGAGTAGCATCTGCCTTTTTCACAAAAGAAGTGGGGAACATACCGGAGAGTTATGCTAAAATATGATTCTTATGCCAATTGCTCCTTATCCCACACATCCAAGGCTGTCTCTCGCAAAGTCAAAGGGTAGATGGGAGAGGAGATGTACATTGGGTCAACTGTGTTTTTAAAACATAGTAAAAGTGTGGGTGAGCTGGTAAGACACAAGTAGAAGCCACCTCAAACTAAGATTTTAACTCTTCCAAACAGGAAGGTAAGGGTATTTCTGAAGTGGGCTGCAGCAGGGGTGCAAAGGTGAGCATTTGTACCTTGGCCATTGAAGCGAATTGCTCTGAGTGTTGCCTTCAGACAAGTGGATTACTAATTCCTGACCACTCTTCAGAGACAACAACAAGGTAATATCTTTCATGTTGGTTCTGACATCAAATTTGTGACACCACTCCACTCTCAAAATAATTGGGTACAGGAGATTTTTATTGCCCAGAAGTGATCAGCCAAATGGTACGCACCAACTTGATAATTTACCAGCCCCTGAACCTTCAGTGTGGTTATGCTCTGGGAGGCCCCTGCTATACCATACCACCAGGCAATTAGCTCAACTCAAAGTAATCAGCCAGGTTTTGGTTAATAAAATTTTCAGAGGCACTAGTATCCACTAAAATTGTTGTTCTGATCTATCTAAAGGGGATTCAAGAGTTGCAGAAAGAATAAAATAACCAGGATAGTCTTTATTAGCACAGATAAAGCCAACAAAATATCTCTACTTAAATCCTCATCTGGCATAATCATGCTCCCAGGATATGTTTTGCATCAAAAGAAGGGGAGAAATAGTTGACCACCATCACCACTGAATTCATAAAACTCACATTACCCACAGAAAAAGCATAGTTTTGTATAATTGTAACAATAGTTCCTTTTCACAACCCATGTGTCCTGGATTTCAAGTAGGGTCAAGCGTGGGCTCTCAGGGGTAATGCAGTACACAGAAACTAGCTCCAGGCTGGACCTGCAAGGATTAAATTTTCCCATAAATTCTCATAATTTACCTTAAGAAACGCTTTTCTGGTGTCAATACCATACTTGATCTAATAGCCAGATGTTCATCCTTATCCAAGGCCATCACCAATAGGCCATCCATTGATGATTAAGTTGGAATCGCAGAAATGAGGTGCAAAGAGAAAACCATATCAAATGGACGATTGTTTAAATTTAGGGATAAACTCATATAGCCCTCAAATTCCCTCAAAATGATGGGAAGATAGGTGGGAAGCCTGCCCCATTCAGAGAGAAATCCATAGTTTCAGGCGTCATAATTATAGGGCTGCCATGGGTGACATCATTGTGGAGGAATCAACTAAAACCCAATTAAAGATTTTGGGTTAGATCCACTCTTGCCTTTTAGGTTTCCCCAAAATTGAAGGAATGGAAGG
>JAKSZP010011502.1:0-16248 GCA_022478985.1 Massospora cicadina | reverse complement strand
GTTACAAAATCTTGAGCTCAAGTAAAATACAGCTTCAATTGATCACTTGAGTGAAAGCACTTTTGGTGTATTTACAAAAATGGATATAAGCGTTTGTTTATTGGAACGTCAAGGCTTGGGCACACTTCCGCAGAACCCTAATTCCCCTGACCCACTTTAAATATGTTTTTTGCGACCAACATTCCTCGTTGGTCAACTTTCTTAAAAATAAATTTATCCGTTATTCTACGTTTTACTTATGGTTCCTTGGGTGAACTTGGTGGCGGACCTCTTCAAGGAGGTCTCCAACTATGTGGGCCACTTCCTCCTATCACAATTTACCAAAATCCCAGGTGCTCCTTTGGGCCACTCAGGTCCCCTCCAGATCAAGGCATCCAATCCTACTGGCACCGAGTTACACTTGATTATGGACTCCCCTCTGGGGTCCACTCAAGCGGTGCTGTTTCTCACTTACCTGGTACTATATGTCACGCTTTACACCCTTGCCTTGGGTATCTTTTTCACAGGCACTGTTTGAGGTGCCTTGTTTCCCATTATCTTAACGGCTAGTTCCCTAGCAGTGTGGGTTTGCATCCCAATTCACCTTGCTGGGAATAAGAGAGTTACAGACACTCTCGACAGATTTGCCCAAGGGATCATAATAATAAAACGTAAGATAATAGGATATGTTTATTTTTAAGAAGTTGACCAACAGGATAAGTTGGTCTTGATGAAACATATTTAAGCCAACTTGAGGGGAATTATCAGTTGGAGAAAGTGGTACTAAGCCCTGGTTCACCAATAAGCACACGCTTCCATCCAACCAGGTACATATTTTGAAATTGCCCTTACTCGAGTGATCTTTTGAAGTTGTGCCCAACCTGAGTTAAAATTTCGTAGATTGAATAGGTTTCAAACCCCCATTCACCGATTAATAAAATTAGCTGTCATAATTCAGGTGGTAGAATGTCCTTTTTAACACTACAGCCATTATACATGGCTGGGCAGGCTGCACTTCCTCTGAACCAACCTGGGCATACCTGGCCTGTACCCAGCGTTGGTCCAAGGTGTGCCTCAATTCAGGAAGGCCCTGAAACTTGACCTTCTTGGCCTCTTGGCGCCCAGCCTTTTCCTGACTATTAACCCCTTTAACAAAGTCATGTGAACATAACAGGTAGGGAACCTCAGGGTGAGTAGCGTGGAATGCTTTAACTAACTCAGAACAGTTTGGCAGTCCCAAGCACTAACCCAACTATTATCGTAGGCTTGTTGACCTTTTCAAAGAGACTAAATATTGAACCAAATGGCGCAATCTATGGGAATCCAATATAGCATTGACATCGTCCTCCTCTAACCCCTCAATCACAATTGGATTGGGTGCCAGTAGAATTGGCCCTTGAACGGGGACAATTGGGATACATGGAATATGTTAGCTGCTTCCAATTGTCCATCAACTTCAAGTAAAAAGCACCATTCACCAGGTCCTCTTCTACCAAGTGAGGCCTGTATCAACTGCTCACAAATTTGTGAGAGGGCACCTGCATTTGTAAGTGGCGCATGTCCAACATAACATTTGACCCCGCCTTAATATCATATGCTAAAAGGCGCTTCCAGTTAGCAAACTGATTATAGTCACTAATAGCCTTGTTTATGTGTTCATGGACCAAGGATTGGGTGGCACATATTTGCTGTGCATTGTTAGCTGTGGCCAACGCCTTTAGATGAAGGCACAGTCCTAGTGAAAACAAAGGGTTATAACCCAAAGTGGCTTCATAGGTGGAGAAGCTGGTGGACGCATGGGTTCCAATGTTGTACGCAAACTGAGCAAGTGTAAAATCTTCCACCCAAGTATTCTGATCCGATGGGGTGTAACACCAGAGATATTACCCTAAAAATTTGATTTACACGCTTAGCTTTGCCATCTTATTAGAAATAATACGTGGTCAAATGATATGGCATAATCTTTAAATCGCCATCAGTTCATTCCAGAATCATGCCATAAATTGAGTATCGCAGTCACTGGTAATTTCTTTTGGCAGCCCAAACATGGAGAACACATGTTTCACAAAAATTCTGGCTATCTCCTTGGTGGTGATGGCTGAGGAGCAGGTTATGAAGAGAGAAAGTTTGGTGAAGTGATCTACAACTACCATGAAGGCAATGAATCCATTGGAGCTTGAAAGCTTGACAATAAAGTCTATTGACACAGTAGTCCATGGCCACTCCGCCTGCTGCGGGGGGTGGAGGAGACCATTATTGCCTGATCTATCTGACTTGGCCCACACGCATATCACACAATTTGTGATCCATGTTGGGATATCTTTTGACAGGCCTGGCCAGTTGTAGGTCCACTTGACCAGGTCGAGAAACCTCTTATTTCCCAGATGCCTCACTGCAGGAGGTTTTGGTGCACGCAGATGACTTTGTCATGGAGGAGGGGCGGCACCCACTAGCACAACCTAAATTGGATAAGCCTTTAACTAAGAAATATACCGAGTGCTTGTGCATTGAGAGTGCTAACTGCTCCAACAAGCCCCCTTCTGCAAAAGCTGTTTGGGCTGCTGGGACCCTCAAAACCAGGGCGCGTCTGAACCCAAATCCGCCGCTAAAATAGTGGGAGGAGCAATAGCTAGAATTTGGGCTGGTGGTATTGCTTTGATAAGATCTCTCTCATCCACCTCCGATGGACAGAGCGCTGTGTTAAAAATCATAAAATTGGGGAGCACATTCAATGCTCCCTTCACAAACTTGTATTTGAAATAGAAGCTGCATAAGTCACTGTATGTCTGATATTGTTGGTGCACTAACTTCTGCAGCTTTCAAAAGTACAGTAGAGCTTGGTGATCCGTTTGTATGGATACTCCATGTTGAGCATCCTGCAAAAGATACTTCCAGTGAGTTAGAGCCCACGCCATGGTGGCCAACTCTTTGTTGTAGATGACCCATGACTGCTCAGTATAAGTAGACTTATGGGAGAGATAAGTGACCAGTTGTTCCAAACCATTGTGCTTTTGGAGCACAACAACCCCCACTGCGGAAGAAGATGCATTGCACGCTATAATATATGGTTTAGTGGAGTCCACGTGTTTAAGGACTGGGGGTGCTATGAACACCTCCTTGATTGATTTGAACGCCTGTTGGCATTTTGGGGTCCAGCAGAAAGGAACATTTTTACCTGTAAGGGGGTGCAGTATCACGTCCAGCTTTGAGATTGTGGAAATAATTTTTTAAGGAACATTATGGTACCCAGAAAGCTCCTCAACTGCTTCTTGGTCATAGGATGGGCCACTCACGTATGGCTTCGATTTTACTAGGCAGTGCGGAGTATCCATCTTTTAGAACTAAGTTACTAAGAAAGTAACTTCTTCCTGGATTATCTCTTTCCGCTTGGCATAACTTTTTGAGCAAATTATATGGAAAAAGTAAACCTTGATCACACACTGTAGTTTTGCTCCAATATCCTCAGATTCCCTGCTGGCTGCCCCAGTGTGGGGCAGCGGCAAAACTCCCCCCACCATTTTCCATCTGACAGAAAAACGCACTTGGACTGGCTCGCCCAGTCATACCAAACCCCTGAGATGATTCGTTCCTCCCAAGGATCTTGACGCCCACTTCACTCAAACCCAAGTGGTGCCCCATTGCCCCCTGGTGCTCCCCCAGAGCAACATGCATTTCAGCCTTAGGGTTGACTATGGGAAACTTTTCTCTTACCATGACCAAGCCATTATCAAAATGGCTCAGGCGGTGATGCATCCCACTGGTTTTATTGACTCCCACACCTATAAGGGGTATTTTGATCTCAGCTTCACCTGTGAAGCTGATGCCACCACTGTGGCAACTGTGCCCTTGGTTTTCCAGGGTACCCCTCTTCCCACAATTTGGACCCAGCTCCCAGCAGATACCATTTTGGTGTTTCAGTTCACTGGTTTACCCACCCACCTCTTCCCTGAGGTGCTCCATCAGGAGCTGGTGGAAGGTTTGGCAGCCTATGGCTCCAACCCTATCTTACAAATTGTGGTCCCAAATGGGGCCACACGCCTCTCTAGGCCTTAGCTGTATAACAGGATTAGTCCTGAATCAAATAAAATTGCCTTGTCAAATCCCCCTTCTGCTGTTATCCCCTATGCCCCTGACCATCCATTCTGGGAACGCGTTGAGGGCAGATGGACGATCTGTCCATCCTGTTTTGAGTTGGATCATTCAAAACAAAAGTGCCCATCCCTAGCTGCTTCCGATGGCTCTGATTTTTTGTCTGCCAGCTTCCAATCCACCGCCCACCCCACGCCATCTTTGGTATGGGGTACGATCCTACTCCCCCTCCCCCATAGCCTATTGCTGCAGCTGCACCAACAGCCACCAATTAACCTCCTCCTTTCCCCAGTGACACAAACGCTCCATCCAATCAAGCACAAAATTGGACCCCAAAAAGATCTCATGCATTCTTTAATGAAACAACCAAACCTCAGGTATATGCTGACTCCCCAATTCAATTCAACCAAAATCCTTGGTATCTATTGGCTTAAATTGATGAGTCTGGGAATATAATTGAAGACCGCAATATACAAATTGAGCATTTTATGATTATCAACCACGATAAAGAGCTACACCCTCATTTATATGCCCCCCAGAAAAATGCTGAAACATTCTGCAGCAACCACCAGCTGGCTGTTGAAGCAACGGCTTGTCAGATTGTCATCCTCTCAGCAAAGCTGCCACCAAATCAGTGACAATGCTCGCAGGAGGAATCCCTCCTCCCAATATTCCCTCCCAAGCCAATAAGATTTAAAAAATATGTTGATCAAAGCTCACAAAGCCACCAACAACGCCATCCAGCATGTGGCAGTGGTAGTGCGGAATCCCAAATCAAAGATTACCTGCACCAATATCGCCACATTCATAAAGCTACCTGACGCACTCACAAAAGCTGAAGCATCTTTGGCCAAATACATCAAAACTCTTATGTACAACAGCTATATTCCTACCACCCCAATTATTGGAAATTTATCTCCACATCCCACTAACGCCCTGACGCCCCTGCTCTCCGCCATAGCCTTTGCCCTGCTTGGGATGAAGTAGAGGCCTAGGATGAGCCCCCTGATCCCCTCTCACCTTTTGCCATGATGGGATAAGCGGTTCCTGCTGTCCCACCTGGTTGGTTGTGTTCATGTTTTGTGTGTCATCCGCTCATTTTGAGCGGCTCATTCATTTTATTTTGTGAGGATTTATTTTAGGTTTTAAGTTTTGGTAATGTCCATCCCCTGGTCAGCTTACCTCAGTTAAATAAAAAGAAAGTAATTTTTTCCAATAGAATTTGCACTTGGGCAGCTTAACAAAAATAACCCATCTTATGAAGAGCGGCCAGCACTGCCTCCAAATCCTTCTCATGCTGCTTGGGCGTGGGGGAATGAACTAGAATATTGTCAATGTATGTCACCATGCAAGTGAATTAGAGGTCACCCAGCACACTATCAGTCATCCATTAAAATGTTGTGGGGATTTTTTCATCCCAAACGGCATATCCTGAAACTGAAATATATCACTTTTTGTCTAAATAGCGGTCAGCCAAACCTAGCCTTTAGCCACTAAAATTTAGGTAAAGGCATTTACAAGCTTGAGCTTAGAAAACACCCATGACTTCACATTCACATGCTTGATGGTTTGCTACAGAGGGAAGTGGTAGGGGTCATGCACTGTGATATTATTCAAGTGCCATAGTCCATTCAAGGGTGCATCATCCTGTTAGCTTTTTGCAAAGAAAATGGACATGGCAATAGGGGACGTCTCCTTAAATATTAAACCCTTCTTGAGCATATTATCCAACCGTTCATCCAAATTCTCGTTATCCTCCACTGTATAAGGGTACAGAAGGCAGGTAGTTAACCACAGCCACCATCATTAAAAAGGACAAATCAAACTTGGTGTTCAGCAGAAGATGGTTCATGTTGTTCAAATTGAAAATATCTTGGTAGATTATTAACGCTGGAGAGAAATCTGGTAGAAGGCCACAGGGGAAACTAGTTGTGATGGAGCCATGGTTCTGGGCTTTGAAAAGAGTATTGAGCAGAGAAAACTTTCCCTCTATCTGGTCATTGGCAAAAGACAGCATGTTTGAATCCAAATGGATTTTCACTTGTTGGCACCACCACCACCCCACACCCAAAATAATTAAGAACACCAAGTCAAGCATCGCTGAAAACCGGTCACAGAAGCTGAATTGATGAACTGAGAAAGGCACTGAGCGCCGCACCCTATTGGATGGCTGTGCAGCTGATGATGCAGCCATCACCGCCAGGCCCAGGTCCAAGTCCAATTCCAGCTGCTAGGACATCTTCAAACTCATGAATTTACCCACTGAACTCATGTCTACCAGGCCTCAAAGGATACCCAGTGCGCCTCTATCCAAATTTTCATTGGCAATACAAAATAAACATGTTTCTTTTTATTGACAACAGTGCATAATTCTGCTGACAGGGTGGAGATAACAATTGTATTGGGCGGAAGAACAGGCTTTATAGGAGGAAATCATCCATACCAAGGGGTTGGCCCACAGTCACCTCAGGCTGCGCGCCCATTAGCTTGGGTCAAATGGATTTTTGATTACTTGGTCAGCTGTGGGTCTGCCACACCCGTTGGGACCAAAGCGGATACTGCAATAACGTCAGGATCAAACCCATCTCTTTGTTGGCAAATCCTATTAAAATGAGCTATTCATTGCATGGGAAATCCAGCGGAGCGTTGCTCTGATTAAGGTTGCATAATACACATCTATTCCACCATTTCCAACATGGTAGCCCAGATGGCATAGTTGGTGGATGCTGAATCCAACGCAGCTTGGAATATTGTTCAAAAAATGTCAGTGGTAATCCAATAGTGGGGTCTTGCTTGCATAACGATGCCACAAAAGAAGCCAAATTGGACGCTTTAGTGCCCATAGTAAACAGTTGAAGTATGCAAGCGGAATGCGGCACTGGCGCCCTTAATGCTGAAGACACTAGTGAGATCAAAGGGGTTGAGTTTCAGTATGAACGGCTACACACAAAAGTCCCCACAACCACTAGTGGGCTTCACCTTCAATGGCATCCAAGAGGCCATGCTCTGTTGGGCATCCGTCATAGAAGTGGAGCCTGCAGGGTGATTGAGAACTGCACCTGAAGCTCAGCAATGGCATCAAGCACCTGGTTAGCGATCTTGATGGATGGAAAGATGAACCTACCACCCAAGAGTGATCTACTACTGAAGCAGGGTTTCCATGATGGACTGGGTAGTGAAAAACTCTCTCAACACCACCCGAGAGCTGCCTATGAACTTGACTATCAACCAAACAAACAAAAGGAGGAAAATCATTAACTGCAAGTTCATTTAATGGATAGAAACCACTGTGGCACCCACCTCAAAAAGTAGAGTTGAAATAGCAAGTACCAATGGTCAGTCAATTATGTCACGAAAGCAGCAAATGAGATTAAGACTGGCCTGCCAGTCAGGGTGCGTGAGCACCCAGAAGGTAAGCTAGAATACCAAAGACACTAACTTTTGGATAACTTGAAGGTGGGACAGAAGGTGGGTAAAACACAAATGTTGACTTAAGATGGTGGTCAGGAGCAAACTGGCAAATAGCCAGGTAGTTGCTACTACAGAGCTGACATATTTAGGTGCGGGATGCTTATTTGCTATGGCAATGGGCTGGATTTTGCCATAGGGTTGTTAGCGAGAGGGTTGGCAAAATTGTGTAATCTTACCCAGCGGGGAGGTAAAGCCTTCAATAAAAGTGACAGACCCTTATGCCAAATAGCTTCAGCCAGTGAAAGATGTCTGAGGATGCCTCAAGTATGATATTCCCAGTCCATTATGGTAGGCAACACTATTGTTATGATGGCCACAAGGGCTCAGTCATTATGCAACCTAAAAATCATTTTTATGTTGTTTTTTGTGGCGGATACCAGAGAAAATTTCCAGAAAGCAAATTATTCAGTATGGGGGTTTTTATTGCAAAATAAGATAAAGAAATCAACTGACAATAATACCTTTTGGTATAATTGCTTAAATACTTGGTCACTTAGGGAGTAAGATGTCGTGCATGGGTATGAAAAATTGACTTTCTGACCTAAATTGATGGAACTTGAGTGAAGATATTCGTATTTTTGAGGTCACATTAGCAGAAGACTGAGCCAATTTCAATTTAAACTCTGGTGCCTAAGATCAGATTTTTATTGTGATTGTACCTGCACAAGTGGTGGCATCTCACTGATGAGTGGTGGGGACCTCCCAGGGCCATTCCATGTAGGGACAATCCTAGTTGGTTGAAAATGGATTCAAGCCACCCAGCCTAACCACCCCCAGCTTTCTCAGTTCATTTGCAATCTTTTGAACTTCAGCAGAACTGGGCCCCTGCACAAGGGGGAAGAGTTTATTTACTTTATAAATCTGGCAGAACTCAAACCTGACATCTGGAAGGGACTTACTTTGTTTTTCCCACATTGGTCCCTTTTTGCCATGACTTCAGTGCAAAACACCTTGATATACTGCATCAGTTCGCTAGTTGTCAGAATGGGGATAGGTGGAGGGACCTTCAAGGGGTATGCCGTAACCCACCACTTGTCAACCACATGGGTGAGATTGCCCTGTGTGATGGGGGGACAGACACCCTCTTCAGACCTTTCTTGGTACAAAATGGAAACGCATCCAAGTCCAAGCCTAAGGGGTGCTCCCCCATAATTACATAGGGCATCTTGTTTACCCTTCAAAGCTTATAAATTAGTGGCCATCTGGTCTGGTTGGCTGTTCATTTGGGTCTGGCGGTATTTCTGAGAGGTGGCTAACTGAGAACAGGTTTGTTGTACAGAAACAAACTTATCATATAATGAGATTTGTGTTAGTTTTTCATTAAGAAACTCTCCTTCTATACTCATCCGTGCTTTTCAAGCCACCTTCAGCAGCTGTAGCTCCAGGGCTCTAATTTGAGCTATGTGATATTTGCCAAAAGAGGGTCCATCAGGGGGGCAGTCCCTGTGGGGCCTGAGAGGACACTCAGGCCCAGGGAGCTTTTGCCCCTTCAGGTCCAGTATGGATGGTTGTGCCAGGAGGTCCTCATTGTGTAATAACTTCTTGAACTGGCAGCATTATGGTCCTTTCACTTAGCTGCTGAATTTGAGCAGCAAGTCTGCAATTCAAGAGTCAGTAATTTGACAATTCTTGGCAATCTATTTGATAAATTTGCCCAAGGCATGTTCCACTTGGTGGTCCAGATCAGTGGTGGCATGAGCCATCCACTGAGTGAGTTTACCATGTAGGTAAAAGATAACTTCACTATCAATTTGGGCCAAATGGGTTTAAACCTCATTGATCTCTTGGTGATATTCAGGATATCTTCACAATTATCCATTCAAAAATTAGCATGGCTTCATACAGTTCAAGGAGTTGAGCATAAATCTGTTGGGTAAGTATGAGTTGCCACTGGATTTCTATGTGATGTAATCCTAGTAACTGCATCTGATGGTAATTCAGGGTGAGAAAATAGCAATAAATAAGTTTCCATTTGTGCTACCCCTACTTCAGTACTAGGCAAGTTGGGTGAGGAGTACAAGTGTTGCAAACTGGGAGCAACTTGTGCAGAGTGACTATTACTGGGTTGTCCTCCAGGAGTAATGGTTCCAGTCATTAGAATAGTAACAGTTTCAGATATTTACGCTGCCTGAATTTGGTAGAAGGCCATATTAGGGGTGAAATTAGTTAGAGTCATTGTTGCTCTAATCTCAAGCTCTTGACTTCTTGAAAGGGAAATATCTTAATTATAGGAGCTGAACCATCTGGTCAAGCTCATATTTTCCTCCATATTGGTAGGGCTGTTGTCACTGGGATTGGCCATAAGAAGGTACATCTTCACTGGGTAGCCTTAGGAGGGACTTGGCAGAATGTATCAGTGTTGCATTTTTTTATTTAAATTTGAAGTCTGGTACCTTTGAAGGCTATGCAACTATCAGTTGCTATAGCTCCACCATAATCTCCTGGTAGACTTTTGAGTCTCTATGGCAATCTCTTGGCAGGATAGTTGTTGCCAAGGCAAATCTCTGTTATTTTAAACAGGCAAAATCACTAGTAGAAACTAGGCAAAAGTTGTGACTAAAAACGAAACTAACTTCATTTTAGTGTTTAGGGACATTTATAGATTTATTTGACATCTGGGATTGGGTAAGGTACATTGATTTCTGGAGCAATACAGCGGAATGAGAAGCATTCCGTCAAATCCAATCAATTTTCCAGGTTTAGATGATCCCCAACTAGCAAGATCTTTAGCAATTACTTAAGCAAATTCAGGAGAGATTCAAGCCTTTAACAGCTCATTCTGAAGTTCATCACTTATGGCAGTTTTAATCACTTCTGTGGTGGCGGAACTCCCTTGAGCAGATGTTAAATTATCTGCCGCTTGAACTTCATTCTCATGAGCATGAAACCCGTCATTCCTGATAATTAACTTGAGGCTGATATAGCTAAGCAACTTTGTAAACCTGTTTAGGTGTTTATATCGATTATAGTGGAAGAAAATAGTCCCACAGAAAGTATTTTCAAACAAAATAGTTATCAAGTTAGAGAAAAGTACAAAATTAATTAATTGCAGATATATTTTAGCAGCTTTATTGCTTGACTACAATCTTTTACAAGGTGTTTGTAATAAAAGTTATGAATAGAGGCAATAATTGGGTATTTTTACTTATACTAAATGATTATTTATGAAGTGGAACCTATAGTTTGATACTTTGGAATTTAATTACAAAGTTACAAACTAACTTACAAGGTTCTAATATAGATAAGCTGGTCAAATTGAGTGAAATCTGGAAGCAAATTAAAAACTATAGATTTAACCTAGAATATCTAAATTCTCAGATTTAAGAATTATGTGCAGTTTACAATTAAAAATGATGTTAAGGGGCTTTAAAGTAACCTTATGTTTATATTTCTAAAAAGAAGCTATAATATGCATAGGCACTTCATTTGAAATTTGCTACAAAGCAATAAGAGGCTAAAAACTTTTGCACCAAAAGTTACCAACTGACAAGCATACTCACTATCTTTATTAACTCTATCTGATAGCTTTATATCTTTATAATAAGCTACTATTTACAAGCCTTAAAATAGAGGATTAAGTCTTTACTCAAAGATGCACAATTTTCTGCCAATTTCTATCAAGGAAAATCAGATAAATAGCTGCTAATATTTCTAATTTCAGCAAAGCTTAAAATAAAACTAAATTTATAGTTTAGAAAAAATTATTTAAAACTGGTTGCTGCTTATTTGAAAAATCTTGCATTTTAAATCAAATAGATACAGTGTAATCTCAATCATGAAAAAATATATGGTAAACCTACCTTTATAAGCTGGCAATAAGAAAATATATCAATAAAAAGCTTAATAATACTATTACATTTTCTATCTAAAGTAATATATAATATATGGAACTCTAAAAAATGAAAAGCACATTTGAGTTTAAAAGATGTCCTTGGAGAGATAAAATCAATTCTATTCTAAAGGAATAAAAGTAAAACAGGTCTAGTTAAACCATTGCTCAAACTCGTTTTTGAACATGCAACAAGCCCAATTAGAAATAAGAGAAAATAAATAAAACTTATGCTACGAAGGTATTAGCATTATAAAAAAGTGAAATATAAGCATAGGGAATGGTAAAGCAGTTATATACTAAGGGCAAATATTACTATAAAATGCTATAAGGCAAGGCGCTGCAAAATAATTATTAGTAACAAAAGCAGTGGCACAAACCCTAAAGAGCATCTGATGAGTAGAAAATATGAATAAACAAAAAGCAGTTGGCAAAAATAGGGAGGTGGGTTAACAGCCGGTTCAAGTCTAGGAGAGGAATACTTCCAACTAACGGTTGACAGCACACATCCAGATACGGGTTTTGTAAATTTTAAACAGTTCTCGGACAAGATCACGGAAGTCAATGCGCCGATCTGAAACAAAATAGAAAGTTAATTTGCGTCTATCCCTATAAGAGGTTAGTCTAGAATTATATTAAAAATAAACCATTGATATTCAGCATCTACTATCTTCATAAAAATCTCTCTCTGGGCTGCTTTGATTCGAACCAGTTGAAGAGCCTTTTCCTCATCTTCTAGTTTGGCTGGAAGTTCAGCAATCTCATGGGGGAATGCGAGGCGATAAATCTTCTTGGGCTCAACTTCTTTATTGGCTTGGGAGCCATCAGGACCAGCCGCAAAGTGCCCAAATTCTTGCTTGTAATTCTCAATTGACATACCTTCGCGAATGACAGTTCCAAGATCTTTACCACGATCACCTTGTACAATCACTTTATCACCTGGTTTGATCATAGCAGTACATTCTGTTGCGAGGTAGAATACATCGGTTCTATTAATTTTAAATTCAACAACATAAAATGTCTCAGTGCTTTGCAGTTCTTTGATGCTTTTGGTGGCCTCGGGTGGATCAAGATCTAACTTAAATTGCTCAGTGTGATCGTCAAGGCTCTCTTCTAAGGTGACAAGTCGGGATGGGTCTGTTTCCATCTGAGAGGGTTTTCGAGTGGGAAATGCTGATGCTGCTACGGAATGGCGACGATTCAAAATAAGTTGACACTCCTCCAAAGTGCTTCAAAGTACAAGTAGTTAGAAAAAAATCTATAAACCTAGCCTAACAGATATAATTGCTAAACTTACAGTGGTTCCATCTGGGAAGTCAGTTCATCATATGGCATATAGGGCCCAAAGTTGGGCGTAAGTGACATGCGACGAGCAAGCCCGGCACGATAATAATCCGCAGAATTCAAAAGAAAAGGGACCTCGTTCTCATAATCTTGTTGAGAAAGAGATGAGCTAAGTTGAGGAGAGCCTACATAGTCCCGAAATAAAGAGGCCCGGTCTATAGATGCACCAAGCATAGGTGACATGGACGAACTTAAGCGTCGATCGGTAAAGGGAAACTCTTCCTTAAAATTGGACATGGGAATTCTAATAGGGGGCCTGAAATCTGCTCCAGTCGAAGTGCGTGAGCGGAGGGACCCTGAAATATAAGAATCAGATAGATTCCCGGGGCGAGAAAGATAAGAATCGCGAAGTGAAGTGAGATAGCCACGATTATAAGGAGAACTGGTGTCCTTAGAGAGATTTGGCGACCTAGCCAAATCAGTAGAAGGAGAGAATTCATTTCTCCAAATATCACCTGGATTGGACCAACCCCCGCCAAGCGAAGTACTAAAACCTGGTCTCATACGCTGAAAGCGATTTGGAGAATTCCCTAAAGAAGAGGAAAAGTTATTCTCCATAGTATCAAGGTTAAGTTGGGCGACGGAAGCAACGGAGGCTGCACGTGTAGATTTTGGAGCAAAAGTTGGACTAAAGGAGCCTGATGGAACAGAATACTCTTGAACCTGAGGTACGGGAATAGGATGAGAAATAGCCTGTGGCACAGGAATTTTAGTCCTAGCTCCAAAAGTATCGGGAGATGAGAAATTTATTTTTTCGTCGCCAAGTTTTAATTCAGGGATAGGAAAATGGCAAGGCTCAGGAGAGTTCGGATGTAAAGGAACGGATGGTCCCTGGACCAAAAAAAATAAACACACTAAAAATTTACAACAATACCTCTGAATCATGATTCTCTTTTGTATCGTTTGAGCCTAATGGCGAAGAGGTCATCATTGGCTCAGGTTGATACTACAATACTTCTTATGCAGATGAATATATCTATTCACTTTTGAAACAAAACAGTTGGGCAGATGTTAGTTATAGAATTCTCTATGGTCTATAATAAAATGGAGGTAAAGGTGGAATCAAAATTTGGACTTTGTGTAGTCCAGTTAGTTGCCACCTTAATTTCTTTAGGTTTGAACAGATTGGATATTTTAAGCTTGTCCAACGTGAGCCTTGGATACGTTTCATGTGCGAGGGAATATTTGGTCATACAAAATGACCAAATTTTAATGTTCAATTTTAAAAGCAATTGATTTCTATTTTATTTGTCACTAGTAGAATACCCATGCTTCGCTACGGTGTTTATAACTTACCAAATGCTTCTAAATTATTTTAGTTTTTACGAGCGGAGATACCCAGCTCTGCTCGGGTTTATTTATGAGCTCGCACTGAGCCTAAAGGCTGTGCCAACACCACACTTGAGCCATTCGGACTAATAGCTCCGCTGTTGCCCTTGTGGCTGGTGAGCTGGTTCTAAAATTACTTAATAACTACTTGATAATCTATAAGAATTTATTTAAAACTCCAACTGATTTTTATTTAATTTCGGGTAAGCAATTTGTGAACTATTCGATAATATTCGCCAATTTTCATCCACTCGCCCAAATAAATTGAAACCTATGAGACTCAATAAGCTTCAAATGAGCAATTTGGTGAATTATTAGATAATAATTGCTAACTCACCTACTCGCCCAAAAAGATTGAACCTATCAGACTCGAAGGTTTCAGATGTCAGTTAGTACGTCAGTCAGCGAATGTTTTCAAGTAGATATATTGATAGATAGCCATTAATAAGTTCAGAAACTATTAAACCTATCGAATATTCTAACCTCCAACCATTTAGCTAAAATCAATTAAGCCTGCCTAATTAACTAAACCATCAATCACTTACCCAAAACTGTTGAGCCTATCGAATCAACCAAAAAATAAACCACCACACAGCAAAAACCGAGTGTTGAACTTATAAAACAGCCAAAAACTGCCAGCCATTAATCAAAAATTGAAACCATCATCTTCAAATTAAATAAATATGAAAATGTTCAACCAAATTGCTATATAATTACATTAGAAACATAGATCAATTAGATCTTATATAGAACTAGTAGTAGAATTTATATGAATTTATTAAAAATAGCATATTACCATTCGCAAATTTTAGAAAGTACATGTGCCATGTTTGGTGATTCTTGTCATTTGCTCATGAGATAATACATCATATATATATATATATAAACATAATGATACTTTTGTAAACAAAAATTTAGGCTAATTCTTGTTGATGCCCAGATTAACAGATTTGTTTGTGGGCTTAAAGTTTACCTGATGATCCTAATCGATTCTTTTTTATATTTGAGATGATTATCAATAAAATTAAGAAATCAAATTATATTGAATCAATATAAAATTACCATCCACTCATCCAAAACCAATTAAACCTATCGAATTAACTAAAACATTAACCACTTACCTGAAACCATTGAGCCCATCGAATCAATCAAATTCCACCAATTACCCAGCCAAAACCAATTGTTGAACTTTTAAAACAACCAACGACTAAGGTCCACCAACAACTTACCAAACCCAATCAACTTATCGAACCAACCAATCACTAACTGCTTATTTAAACCATCAAGTTTATTAAATCAACCCAAAACCACCAACCGTTCGCCAAAACCATTTAAACTATCGAATCGACCGAATATCAAACTTCTCAGCTGTAACAATATAGCAATTTCCATTAAAAGAAAATAAAATTTTCACTTCTTAAATATAAAACTTTTTTATTATATTATAAAAATTAAAAATCTGGCTTTGAGGTGCACACGGACCCCCTCCTGTTTACCTATAGTCAAATTTTCAAGACTCTACATGCTGTAGTTTTGGCTGAGTATTGCACACACATATATAAACACATAACACTTGCTTTTATTATTATAGATAACTTACTCTTGCTTATTAGTGATGGCAGGTTTATTGTATTATTTATATAATATCTATAGATAATAGAATTTGAATAATTTTATACCTCTTTATAGATTTCAGTCAAGACTATGCAAAGGCTAACCAACCAAGCATAGGGAAGTCTATCTGCCTGTCTGTGCACAGCATATAGAAACGGATGACTTGCCTGCGCAGATAGTAATTTTTAATAATAATAATACAAAGGATACTAAGATGGATGTACCATCTGATGACCTTCCCGCTAGCCCATGCCCCAACATGACTATAAATGGGGAAGGGCAATCTACCATGTGCATGTCAAGTAATGATCTGGCAACACAAACAACAATGAAATGAGTGAACATGTTGATGGGTCACGGAGCCCTAATGACTAGCGCAGATGATGGGGTCAACTCCTTAGGATTGATGACTGCCAACACCCAGATGACAAGAGCAACCTTCCAGGAGCAAGGCCCAATGCTGAGAACAGTGGATTCAGGAATATTTCCCAGTGAACCTCAATCAGCAGGGGGGACTGGGACATCTCAGGTCAAGAAAATTATTGCCAATAAAACAAAAACCTGGATAAAGTATTGATAGGATCCAAAACTGA